>JAASLH010000130.1:0-28153 GCA_013365245.1 Cercospora brassicicola
CGCTGTCCAGAGAGTCCAGATGGATCTCCAGGGGCTTGGGACGAGGCGCATCTTTGATCGTGGCGTTTTGGACAATGTCGTCGATGACTTTCTCGAGCTTTGGGATGTCCCTCGCTGTAAGATAGAGCTGTGCACCAGTCTCGTAAAGTGCCCTAGCAGTTTCGACGCCAATGCCAGAAGAGGTACCTGTGATCAAAATAGTCTTGCCCTTGAACTTGCCCTCAGCATTGTTGTCTTTGATTATCTGAAGTGCTGTTGGACGAGCATCTCCAGCACCTTTTGGGTTCTCATGAGACTCAGCGTAAGGCTTGTAGGGATTTGTAGGTGCGAACGACATTGCGTCAGATTTCGAATGTTTCTGGATTCGATAGATTGTAGTAAGTGCCCGTTGAATGCTTGAGTTGTGAGGACAATTTGCTATCAGTATGTTCAAGATAGCGTCCTCTTCTTATATGTTTTTTCGTCTTCCAGGCTCCCTACCTGTGTAGGATTTGTCCCAGATGGAGTTTACATTCAGCCGATTGTTGATGCAAGTTATGCGTGGGGTGATGGCTGTGTCGTTGGTGGCTCCGCCTCGAGCCAACCAGACAACGCCAAACAAAGATCCTTTGCTTGGCAGGAGCGGGCGTAACCTAACTCCGAAGCGTTTGGCAATTTTATGCCGCTCATACAAGTCGGACGCGGCATGGCTTTCTCCTTTGGTTTCTCCGAAGACGTAGGCAGCGACAAAGAAGATGCTGCACAGGTCGCACCAATTGCTAAGCAGAGCGCAGCGATCAGTCATCAGGTCCCAGTCCGCGCGCATAAGCTCGATGACCTGGTAGGTAAGAGCGTCGCTCTCGATACGAAGGAATCCAAGGATCGCAGAGTCTTCGAGCATCACACTGCAGGAGCACCTTTGCGTGAAACTTCATAGATTCAAGGGAGCTCCAGCTGATTGTTGTCAGATCACGACATTGCCCGAGCACCTGAGCTACAGTACCGTACGCATCGAGTCACCCTTGGGCCGGACTGTGTACCTGCCAAGACGCGAGCTGTTCGATGTTCGCGCGCAGCTATTGCAAGAAGACTCTTCTACCAACGATCAAGTTGTAGAACAACTCGACAAGTCTGATCTCCGATCTGGCGTATACGAAGGCGGATTCAAGACCTGGGAATGCTCGGTAGATTTGGCCAGTCTCCTGCTCGATCGCGGACCCCGTAAGGACATCGATGAGCTAGTGAAATGTGACCAGATTGTGGAGGTACGTGGCTATCTATTGAAATCGCGGACCTCCATTGACCACCATCCAGCTCGGAGCTGGAAGCGCTCTGCCTTCGCTGATACTTTACCGCCATGCTCTGCTCAATTCGATAAGCGGTTTGACCTTCACCCTAGCAGACTACAACGAAGAAGTCCTTCGACTTATCACCTTGCCCAACCTCATCTTGACATGGGCTGCAAACACTGAAAACTCAGGATTCGACTCCTCCAGCCAGAATGCTGTCACGAATGGGGAGTTGGAACTGACACCAGATCTCCTGAACCGCTTCAAAGCCGATCTAAGCAATGCCGGAATAGCATTGAACTTCGTTTCTGGACCATGGTCACCCTCACTAGCAGCTTTGATTCCGACATCTGCCCCAGATATGGGACTAGTCGTCCTAGCTGCAGAGACAATATACAGCCCAGAGTCAACGGAAACTTTCGCCGACCTACTGGCCATTCTCTTGAAACGAGTGAAGATGGCAAAGGCCATGATTGGAGCAAAGCGGATGTATTTTGGTGTTGGAGGATCAGTCGATGGATTCAAAGAAGCATGTCGAGACAGGCAAGCAGTCGCTTACGAGGTGGAGAACCATGGCGTGCCGGGACTGGATGCAGGTGTAGGGCGGGCTTTGCTCGAAGTGCAGATGTACTGAGGCAGTAACGTTGGGCCCGTGTATGAGTGGCGTCGCAAAGGATACGATTCGCTTCAGCTGAAGGGGCGAGTTGTGTAGAGAATATTCGTTGAGAAATGATAGCTGTGGGCAGTGAAGAACGAATTGCCGAAAGGAAATGTATCGCTTGTATCTGTACCACAGCCAATGAGCTCAACGACCGCAGACTTTTCCAGCGCATGTTCGTTCTTGGCTGGCGAAGTAAGCGAAGGAGAGCGGTTTCCGAAGATACCAGCGAATCCCAAGCAGTACTTCTTGCCTTTCCTCCTGCTTTCATGGCCAACTCACCTTGATGAGAGGGAAAGAGAAGGCCGTAATCAGCCGTCACACGTGATTGGAAGCAAATGAATGGGGAACGTATGCAAGAACATAGAAAATGGAAATGGAAAGGGAAATTGAGGTCAGACATATGTCGTGAATCGTGGAATCTGTTGTGGTGCATTCTGCGCGTGGCGCACTCCGCACTTGTCGGGTGTCGCCAGGCCTGAGCTACAAGCAAAGCCACTCTATGTCTTTATACCGTCGCATGGCCGATTCCAAGTTAACACCATACGCCAGACATGAGCCGTCAGCAGTAATGTCCTATTCTCTCCAATTAGCACATCCACCCTCGCGCAGCCAAAGTGTGTCCGGCTTCCTCACCTTTCGCTTCTAACTTCGTCGCTTCATGACCATTTCAGCCCATCTTGCACCATCTATCGGGAAGCGCTCCAGACACCCTTCAAGAATCCATCGCGTTGCGCAAGTCGGTTGATCGCATCGTCGCTCTCGCCCATGGCACGTACGAAACCGCACAGGGCGTAGGTCTGGTTCTCGCCGGTCGCACGGCCGTTCTCGTCAACCTTTGCGACGGAGATCTGAACAGAGGCGTGGTCCTTGGCCTTGATAATGCGGTTGGTAGCAGAGCACTTGCGTGGGACGTAGCTGTGGAAGAGAAAATTGTTAGTGGCTGCTATTTCGCGTCCGAGGATGATTGTGCGGGGACCGCGTACAGGTCGACGAGCTCGCCGCGTTCGTTCTCCATTATGACGGTGGATTGAGGGTGTTGGACGGAGGAAGAGGGATGTGTCGGTCGGTGCGGTGGTCAACTGAATCTTGCCTGCGATACGACGTCCTGCAATTGATGTCGGCGTTCGGCGACTTCGAAAAGTTGTGGGAGGCTTGGCAAAAGTGAGCCTTGCAACCGGATCCACACCCGCTCACACCCAGACCACCGCCGCTCCAATCACTCCGATGTCAAGAGATATTTGCCTTACTATGCACCTGGATGCCATGGAGCAGAGTACGCCCTGTTACATTGCATTGTGATCTTCAATAATGAAGACGCCTCTGCTCCAGACTCGGTGTGTAAAGGGGGTCTGAGCTCGATAGACTTTCATGCTTCATTTCATTGAACATTACTTTTTTGCTGCTTATGCAACTGGCTACTTAGACCAATCATGCACGAAGAAAAGAACATCCAATGCGTCGTTAGTCAAGGGCAAGGTACTGTACAAACCCGCGCGGCCATCGACTGATACCATCCGCTCATTGAAGGAGTGAAAAGCCGTCAGGGCATTACATCCGCCTGCTAGTCCAACGTGCAGCGTTTTTGACAAATAAACAAGAAATTAAAGCATAAGAGCAGCAACGAAGAAACCAAGCAGAGCGACTGCGCTGCTAGTGGCAATCATTCTTGGCGCTTCACCAGTAGTGGCGCCAGTGCTTCCGCCGCCTTGTGAGAAACTCGAGTCGCCAGTCGAGCCACTGCTTGACCCAGAACCAGACCCAGACCCAGACCCGGAACCGGAACCAGAGCTGGACGAGCCTCCGTTGTTGCTGTCAGAGGACTCGATAGGAGCTTGTCCGCCGGCTGCAACGTTGCCACCACCAGTGACACCTGGCACAGACTCAGGAGTTTTGTCCATCTTGGGAGCAGAAGCCGTGGAAGAGCCTGGCTGGACTTTGCCATAGTCTGGGTTGTTGCCATTTGCCATCATCGAACCGAGGACAGTGTTGTTGCTGCCGATAGCAACAGTGTCTTCGTTGAAGCTTCCGCCGGTGTAGTAGTAGGCGTTGCCACCTGCATTACCTTTTGGTGGATCGTAGCACTCAACAGAGATGTCCTTGACCATTGCGTAGTAATAGCCATTTTGCATGTATGGGCTGTTGTCCCAGTCGACTAGACCGCCTGACCACTCGATAGTTCCCTCTCCGTTGGTTGGGAGACCAGCCGGCCAGAGCGAGAGCTGTACACGAGATGGGGTCTGTGGGTAGTTGTAGCTCTTGGTAGTCTCGTTGTATGTATCCGACTTCTTGAGAGTGCGCAGGTCCTTGCCATCAATGCTCCATGTGATCTCGTCGGGAGTCCAATTGATCGTGTAAGTGTGGACGTCAGTGTCGGTGTTTGACACTCCAAGTGATTTCATGTTGCCATCTACAACCGATTAGTAAAGTCCGCATGATGACAGTGGAGGGCAAGACTCACAGTCGGTAATTCCCTGGTAGTAGTAGTTGCTCTGTGCGGCCTGAACGTCATCGCCAACGAATTCAAAATCAATTTCGTCCTTGACGTCGCTCATCAGAATGAAACCAGTGACAACACCTTGTCCCCTCGAGGAGGTCATTGTTGCACTAATCTTGCCGTACCAAACATAGTGTGTGCTGGAGAGCAGAGTTCCGACCGTGCTGGGTGCCATGGTGAGCAACAGCGAATCGCCATTGTATGCGACAGCCGTTCCAGAGCTGACCCAGTTCGCCTTGCTTGCATCTCCCAGGTATCGCGTGTTTGGCATCACATCGTCCAGCGAAGTGAGTTTGTAGTCTGCGCTCTTGCATGTCGGTGCAGCCATGCACGACTGGAGGTTGAACGAGGACTTGGGATCACATCCTCCCAGACAGTATGCACCCACACCACATTGGCCGTACTGAGAGCAGCAAGGCGCGTCTGCTGGACAAGGGCTGCTCGGGGAACACTTCGGAGAGTCCTGGGCGCTGACAAGCGCGAGGCCGGCGAGAATCGCGGCTGCGGAGAAGGTCGACTTCATGGCGTCGGAACGCGTGCAGCTGCACGAAGGGTAGATATGCAAATGGGCTTGTTCGTTCGTCGGACTCGGTATGCGAAGAGCAGTGGTAGAAGGCGGGCGCCCGAGCAGTGGATGCTGTGCAACGCGCCTGTCGTGTGTTTGTCTTCTGCAGCAGCGACCGGGTTTCAGGAATGCCCGGTCGTCGATCTCAATCGTCGCCACCAAGCCAGACACAAAGCGAAGGTCGGTATTAAAAATGGGTGATGATGATGAAGACCACAAAGCGACAGTGGGAAAAACGCGCGGCCTTCAACGAGTGTGGCACCAAAAGGCTGTATACTGAAGATGCGCGGTGGATCGGGGGAGGAGAGGAGAAATGGTGCAGACAGCAGAGGGCCGCCAGGAGACTCGCGAGTCTGGCCTCTCGACGCTCACTGGCCACCGTGACACGCGGCCTGCCGCTGCGGCCAGGGTGGCAGCACTACTGGCGGTCTCATGCCTATTGCAGCAAAGTCACCTGAGACTTGGCCGAATTGAAGTTTGACTGGGGCTCCTTGGCTGAAGAAATACGATTCGCCCTTGTCTCTGACTGGCGGAAGATGCAGTAGCGCGATCTCGCCTCTCGCTTGTGGCGTAGCTGAGTGTGAAGTGCGGGAGCTTTGTTGAGCACGTCTCAACCGACATCCGAGATATACACTGCCGATGAGGCGAATACAATCTTAGTGATGGCACTCAACTTCAGACACGAACATCACGCCGCGGCGCTGACTGATGAGATAGCAAGGTCGGCGTTCATCGCAGGTGGGATGTGCTCGCTTGGTACAGCATGGCGCCGGTCAACGATGGCGGCTAGCTTTAAGGCCTCCAGAGCAATGCCGCTCAATCCTACAACACCATCGCACCATACAGCATGTCACGGCAAGCTGTCTGCCTCTCGTCTGGTGATTTAGGGCTCGCTTTAGTGTCGATGGTTGTGCTTACAGTGCTCGCTGCATTATTAAGCTGGATCGCTATCGGGCAAAAGCACAAGGTGAGTTCAGTACTCAGGAGCGAGCCTGTGCCAATGCGTTGCGCGAATGCAGCAGGCGGACGGTACAAACTACAACTATAAAGATGGCGTGAATGCCAAAAGACGAAGTTCTTTGCTTCATCCTCAAAGACACCACTATCATGTCTGGAAATAATATTCACTTCGTTCTAATTCATGGCGCCTACCACCGGGCCTGGCATCTGCACCTCCTCGCCACAAGGCTGAAGGATGCCGGGTTTCGCGTATCGACTGTAGACCTACCTTCGGTCAATCCCAACATCGAAGAGGTTCTGCACGAGGGTGCACTTCGGGCGGATGTCGAAGCGGCCAAGGTCGTATTGGAGCAAGCGGCGGCGGAGTCTGATACGATCGTACCCGTTTGCCACAGCTACGGCGGTGTGGTCGGTGGCGAAGCTGCAGCAGAGCTGAGCGAGAAGGCGAAGACTAAGGTGCAGCGCATTGTCTACCTGTGCGCTATAGTCCTTCAGCAAGGGAATTCATTGACCACTCGCACCAACGGCCAAGTCGCTTCTTGGGCTCGACACGAGGTATGTAGCCAGCTCATATTCGGTAACGAAGTATTGCTCACGGTTCTCCAGGGACACGCAGTGGTCGTACCTGATCCTGTGTCGTGCTTCTACCAAGACGTTGATCCCCAGCTTGCACAAGAAGCTGCAAAGCACGTGCATCCGCACTCATATTCAGCCTTTACGGAGGCTACCAGACACGCGCCTTGGAGGCAATTTCCATGTACATATGTCTACACTACCGAGGACCTTGCTCTGCCGCTCTCCATCCAGCAAATTCTCGTTGGACTGCTGAGTGAAGAGGAGCGAGCGAACTTCGACTTCTTCGCTTTGGAAGGTGGCCACAGTCCGTTCCTCAGCAAGCCAGATGAGTGCGTGAAGATACTGAAACAGCTGGTGGGCCAGTGAGCGACCTCGTGGCAGAGCAGTGCACAGCTATAAATAAGTGCGGCAATACGGTTCCATTCGCTGGAAGCCGGTAGCTGGAGGTACCCTCTGGAGGCGAGGTACTAACTTCATAGCATGGAAGTGGCTTCACTTCGCCAAACAGGTATTGATTTTTGAAGTGTAAAGACGAAGTAGCAACAGCGAATATATGTGGTACACGAGACTCTCTATGTGCGGGACAAGTGAACATTACCCTTGCAAACTTGGCTGATCACCGGCCAAGCATTACGTGATAAGCAAAGCGTCCGATCAGGGCCTTGATTGGGAAGGTCGGAAGCCGTTCAAGACCGCCCAAGAAGTATCACCCGAGCGTTGTCGCCATCTCACGACACTCCTCCCACCCAAAGTTGACATGTTGTTTGCTTGAAACGGCGCCTTGTTGGCTGTGGGACCGCAGCGTCCACGCCCTCTGCTTCTTTGTCCTTTTCTCTATTGACATCCGCGTACAGCGCTCTGCCCGCAGCACATGGCACTCGCGGCGATCCTCGTATTGCTCTCACGATAGTACCTACGCATACTCATTCACGGATGCGCGGAAGGATTCGTAATCGGCTGCGAGCGACACCGTCACTTGTCCCCCTCTGATAGCGTAGCAACCTCCCCGTCTCTCGACGGACACCACCTTCGACATGGCGCCAAACACCGCGGCAGCGCCCCCGACCATGCATATGACGACCACGACATTACGAGTGGAGGGAATGACATGCGGTGCTTGTACATCGGCTGTTGAATCTGGACTGAAGGATGTGGACGGGGTTGGAAGTGTCTCCGTCAGCTTGGTGATGGAGAGGGCTGTTGTCGCCCACGATGCAGACAAGATCAGCGCCGAGCAGATACGGGAAATCATAGACGACAGAGGATTTGATGCTACGGTCATCAGTAGCGACCTGCCGGAGAGACCCCTGTTCGATGTGTCTGACGAAGACGACTCGGGAGGTGAAGAGACAGATCTGCTGGGAGGGGGCACATCTGCGACGACGCTCCATGTGGGAGGTATGACCTGTGGAGCCTGTACATCCGCGGTGGAAGGCGCATTTAAGGATGTTCCAGGCATCAAGAGCTTCAGTATATCGCTGCTGTCAGAACGCGCTGTAATAGAACATGATTCAAGCATTATAAGCCCGGAAAAACTTGCAGAGACCATTGAGGATACCGGGTTCGATGCAGAGATTCTGGAGACCAAATCGAGCGAAACGACCTCTACAAAACCACGATCCAGAAGGAAGAGCACAAGCAAGCGATATACAACTACTACTATAGCCATTGAGGGCATGACGTGCGGTGCTTGCACTTCTGCAGTTGAAAGCGGCGTGAAGGATCTTCCTGGTCTTGTCCAGTTCAACATCAGTCTGCTTGCTGAACGCGCAGTTATTCTCCACGACTCCGCGGTGCTTTCCGTTGCTAAAATCACCGAGACGATCGAAGACAGAGGTTTCGACGCCACAGTAGTGTCAAGCGTGGACGAAGGCGTGCAGGCATCGGCGTCCAATTGTCTGGCACAGTTCAAAGTGTTCGGTCTGCCCAGTCCCGAATCCGCGGCAGAGTTGCAGACGAAGCTAAAGAATGTGCCTGGAATCGTCTCAATCAATATTAGCTATGCGAGTGGCCGGGCTTCGATCTCACACAGCCCATCCGTGATTGGTCTAAGGGCGATCGTGGAACTAATTGAACAGTCTGGATACAATGCACTGGTGGCTGACAACGACGATAACAACGCGCAACTGGAATCACTGGCCAAGACCAAGGAGATTCAAGAATGGAAGCGCGCCTTTCGAGTGTCTCTGGGTTTTGCCATCCCGGTATTCGTCATAAGTATGCTTCTACCCATGTTCGTCAAGCCTCTGGACGTGGGTAGTATCAAGCTGCCGATCATTCCTGGCCTCTGGCTGGGTGATGTTGCCTGCCTCGCATTAACAATACCCGTGCAATTTGGAATCGGAAAGCGGTTCTATGTCTCGGCATACAAGTCCGTCAAGCATGGGTCACCTACGATGGACGTACTCGTTGTACTTGGCACTTCGGCAGCTTTCTTCTTCAGCTGCGCGGCCATGTTGGTCTCAATCCTTACACCGCCTCACTCGAGGCCATCAACAATCTTCGATACAAGCACGATGCTGATCACGTTCATCACGCTGGGCCGTTTCTTGGAGAACCGTGCCAAAGGGCAAACTTCGAAGGCGCTGTCGAGACTCATGAGTCTCTCACCTCCAATGGCCACCATTTACACAGATCCCATTGCAGCTGCGAAAGCCTCTGAGAATTGGGACGCGGAGCAGGGAATCGATGAAAAGAAGACCACGGACAATGAAGCTTCAGGATCTGCTATGGAGGAGAGGACTATTCCCACTGAATTGATCGAGGTAGGCGACATCGTGATTCTGAAGCCGGGAGACAAGATTCCCGCGGATGGCATTGTTATGCGCGGTGAGAGCTACGTCAATGAGAGTATGGTCACTGGTGAAGCTATGCCCATCAACAAGAAGCCTGGCTCGGCTCTCATGGCCGGCACTGTCAACAATGCCGGCCGATTGGACTTCAAAGTCACACGGGCAGGCCGAGATACACAGCTCAGTCAGATTGTTCGCCTCGTCCAGGAAGCACAAACGAGTCGTGCGCCAATCCAACGCTTGGCAGATATCGTCGCCGGATACTTCGTGCCAATCATTATCACGCTGGGCCTAGCGACATTTGTTGGGTGGATGATACTCAGTCATATATTGCCACACCCACCGTCAATCTTCCTGAAGGATGACAGCGGCGGACGGCTCATGGTTTGCGTCAAGCTTTGCATCGCAGTCATCGTCTTTGCCTGTCCATGTGCCCTTGGTTTGGCAACGCCCACTGCGGTCATGGTTGGCACTGGTGTTGGTGCGGAGCAAGGCATTTTGGTGAAGGGTGGAGCAGCGTTGGAGACTGCTACCAAGATCAATCATGTTGTCCTTGACAAGACAGGAACACTCACTATGGGCAAGATGAGTGTTTCGCAGTCTGAGCAAACAGAGCAGTGGAAACCACAGACCGACCTCTGGTGGACACTTGTCGGCCTTGCTGAGACCAGCAGCGAGCATCCTATTGCCAAGGCAATACTCAATGGCGCGAAGCAAAAGCTAGGTCTAGCGGCTGACGAGCAACTTGAAGGGCACATGGGAGATTTCAAAGCGACCGTGGGCAACGGCGTTTCCGCATCAATCGAACCGGGCCCCAAATTCGAGCGGCGGCGATACGCCATCGTCATTGGCAATGCTTCATTCTTGCGCAAGCAGGGTATCGAAGTGCCAAAGGGTGCTGATGAAGAATACGACGATTACGAGCAGGTACGACGTCGGTCGCTTTCTGCTCCATCGTCTTCCAAGGCTTCTGAATCAGCAGGTATCACCACAATACATGTCGCCATCGATGCGGCTTACGCTGGCTCTGTGGGTTTGTCGGATATACTCAAGCCAACCGCTAGAGCCGCCATTGCTGCGCTGCACCGCATGAATATCGGAACGTCTCTAGTGACAGGTGATCAGGCGGCCACAGCCATTCACGTTGCCGCTCTGGTTGGCATTGAGCCTGAAAATGTTTTCTCTGGTGTGTTGCCCGAAGGTAAAAAGGAGATCATTCAGGACCTACAGAAACGGGGCCTCACAGTGGCCATGGTGGGTGATGGCATCAACGACTCTCCTGCGCTCGCCACTGCAAACGTTGGAATCTCCCTTGCCTCTGGCACTGATGTGGCGATGGACGCTGCGGATATCGTGCTCATGAAGCCGACCCAGCTCATGGACGTCCCTGCGTCACTTCACCTAAGCAAAACAATCTTCAGGAGAATCAAGCTGAACCTACTGCTGTCTTGTGTCTACAACGCATTTGGGTTACCAATTGCTATGGGCTTTCTCCTGCCGTGGGGCATCACACTGCCACCTTTAGCAGCCGGCGCTGCAATGGCATGCTCAAGTGTAACAGTGGTGGTCAGTAGTTTGTTATTGAAATTCTGGAGCAGACCTGGCTGGATGGCGGAAGAGAACATTGAAGGCGTACTATCACTCCGCAGAGCGGGCATAGTATCGCGCATAGTTGATTTGAAGGATATGATCATAGGAAGGAGACAAAAGGCCGAGGAGCGCGAAAGAGGCGCATATGTACAGCTGGAAAGCTACGAGCCTGTATAGCGCGGCGCTCATGTTTATAGAAGCGTTGGTGCTGAGCGGAGTCATTGGCGGATACCCTAAATGCGATTTCGTTTGCAATGTAGCCTTCAATGCGCTTTTTCGAATGGACGCCTGATTGATATTCCGCTTGAATAGAGATGATGTCCTTGCACGTTGCAGGACACACTCTGGCTTGGCGAGGTGAAAGAGCCGACGTTCCTTCTTCCAGCCCTTGAATAATTAGTACAAGTTACAACACTACGATGGAACGCATCAATCTAGCCACAGGCTCGGAGTGCAGCCAGGTTCTTCTTGATTGTACGCAGATGCTCAGCCTCCTCTTGACGCGCCGGGAAGAGGCTCAAACATCCGCAGACGCTTGCAAGCGATGATCCGCTTCGCTGTAGGGACACCACCAGTTTCAAGACGACTGTCAACGACACACGGACTAGGAGCACGTCCTTATAGCGACGAACAAGAAAGGCCAGCCGGTCTTTGAAGGCAGACGTGGTTGTCCGTGCGACTTCATCTGTCTCTACGCGCCGAGTCCGCCTCGCTAGCCGCCGGCTTCTATTGGCTCAGATCTTCTCGTGCCTGAGGACCACGAAACCGCTCTATACCAAGTCTGGGTCTTGGAAAGAGACAAGAATAAGTCGCGATCACTGTCTGAGCGTTGTCGAGCCCGCAGAGCGCGCGAATATAAGTGACTGAACTTTCTCGAAGCTAAGCTACGAACATCAACAACGACAACTCTAGTTTTACCACTCTCCTTTGTGTTTCCTTGAGCACTTTCTTCACAGTATCTTATTTCCTCTACCATTCCGAGCATAACTCTAGATCTAGACACGATCTCCCGCTGGCAGGGATCAACATTACGACAAACATCACGGCAGCCGAACTCACGAATACCCACAATACAGAAACGTCGGTCACGGAAAGCACTTCGAATTTTTGTACAACCTTCCACAGTACCGAATACACAAGCCACCATGCCTGTCCCAGAATATGGAGCCGCGCCTTTGGCGAAGACCTTTGTCCTTGTTCGAGGCCTCTCGCTCATTTCCATGATCGCCATCGTCGGCATGACTGCCAACTTCGTCAGCCAAATCGTCAGCTCCAACGTTGAGCCACCGAAAGAGATTGTAGGGACTCTCGTCATTGTAAGTCCCAACACAGGTCATCACAAATCCTGCTTGATGCTGACATACCTTCTCAGACCTGCATGGCAACGCTCTATTGCCTCATCAGCATTCCCTTCTTCTACGCCCAAGCCAACCTCGGCCTCCTGATCATGACAGCCGTGGATTTCCTGCTACTCATAGCGTTCGTCGTCGTCGCTGTTGTCCTGGGCAAACCTCTTTCCTTCCTGAACTGTACGATCATCGCAGACAAGAACGCCGCGGCCAACGCGCAATCCGCGGCAGCGTTTACTCAAGCTCTGGCGAGCAATATCGGAAAGTCTGGAAGCACCCTGGGCCTGGGAAACTGGGCTGGAAGCACCAAGGCCAACTGCTACGAGACAAAGGCGATTTGGGGATTCGGGATCAGTCTGGCCATCTTGTTTACTTGCTCGTCTTGCATCTTGCCTACCCTGTGGTACAAGGCGAGGAAGGCTGCTGGTGGAGGCGGTAAATCGGTTGTCTAAGAATGGTGCAACTGAAAAGCTGCATGATTCTCCGTCTTACAGACCACAAAAGTTTCGCACCAGGCATTAGATTGATCAAGCGGAGCAAAGCCTGCCGAATGACATGATCATATAGAATTTCGAGAGCGGCGTTTTGGGTACGAGTCTGGCAGGGCCAGATGCTAATGTGTGATAAGAAAGAAACCAAAAAGTAGTGCTTCACAGCCCGAGTCCCGACCCCATGTCTCCGTCATGATCCTACAAAGCTTCCCAGGCAGACGTCAGAAAGCTCCCTGCATACAATGTCTCCCGGCAGTAATCAGCCCATTATCAGGCATCAGGCAACAACATTCAATGCTTGCCCAATGGCCCAACTTACGATATCGACATAGCTCTCTTGCATACCCGTTAGAAGATCAATCAAGGGACATTGGATTAGATTATACTACACGTTCATTCGGAATGCATCCTCCTTTTGTGCCCCAAACCTTCGCTCCCATTCCATCCCAAAGGTCACTCACCGGATAGGACAGCGTGAGACAATGCCATACATTCATCACCTTCCAGCCCATCTCGCAGGCGCAACCGCACCATCAAGTCTACAAACTTCATCATCGAGCAATCAAACAAGCTCTTCGACAGCGTCTACTGCATCAGATCCACAACGATCAACCCAAAGCTCTTCAAGGGAAAAGCCGTCGTCGTCAAAGGAATAAGGTCGAGAGTCAGCACGACCTTGCGAAAACACCTCAAGTCGCTTAGCTGACGTGCTTGTTAGACAGAGCGCAGGCCTTAATGCAGAGCAGACTTCCTCCTAAATTGAGAACAATATTTTCGATCTCGATTTCTTCAGTATATAGAAAGCGAAGAAAAGGGAAAAAAGCGACATGGGTATCGGCCACTCCATCGATCATACTCTCGTTTCCAATCCAAGAAAGAAAAATAAATCTCTTCTCGACCAAAGCTGATGGTAGAGAAAATAACGATCATATAGCGCTCGCTGGACAGGAAAAGACGCCTTCGCTGTGTTTGAGACCTGAACATAGTAAACAAACTGGGGCACACATCTCCGGTAAAATGTGGCTATGTCCAGCCAAGCCCCCTTCCTTTCGTGTCTGGGTCATCATGAATAGTAAACATCATTCACACATTCTGTGCAGTAGTCGGTCGTTCTTCGTTCATAACACTTTCGGTTGCGGCGGTGCTAGGGGCGATTGACGATGCATCGAGTGTACTGTCGTCTTCCTGAGCACCGCCTAGTGTCGAATCTTTTTCGTTCAATCCATTGATGCCGAGGCCTCGATCGCTGAGCTCATCGTCTCCAGGAAGCTCGGCGATTCCATCGATTTCAATGCCATTATCTTCTTCCTTCAGAGCAGGTGGTCGCTCGCGACGTGCTCTCGCTTTAGCCAATGATATAGTCTTCTGATTGTAGGTCGTGGTGACAACACCATTGTCGTCTCGGTCGATAGTGGCTTTCATAAGCGCAGCCATCCATAGCCGGCCTTCTTGCCTCGAATTTACAGCGAAATAATGAACAGCAGGTTTCGTGAAGTTGACGCCTTTGGAGAGTCCGGCTTTGGGAGGCACCAACTTGAAGATAAACATGCCTTCTCCTTCTTCACCTTTCGGAGGTGGATTATTTCGTAAATCTTGCTGCGCCAGGGTTGGTGTGGAGCCGTGCATGGGACTCGTGGGCCCTCCAGATGCTCCGGTCATGGTTGCATGCAGACCAGTCAAAGTCTCGTTATGCGCAGGCAAGACTCTGTGGAACGAAATATCTATCAATCCCTTCTCTTCCGTATCATCATCCGAGTAGTAGTAGGACAATCGGCAGCCACGTAGAACAAACAAGCGCGACTTCCACGTGGTCATGAGCGATCCGCTTTTCTTCTTCATCCAGCCCGAATAGTCGCAAGTAATCATCGCTTCCTGCGGTGTCTTCTGCTCCAATCCACGAGTGTATGCAGATGTGGCCTTCTTAGTCTTTGTCTTGGCGCGTGGTCGCTTCGCTGGAGGCGGTGGCAGCAAATTGCCGGCGGAGCCTGTGGAGGCGCGCGAGTCGATGGCTGATTTGCTGCTGAGATCAAAGCTCTTCCCCTCGGTGCTTGGCGTAGATGAGCCTGTTCTGGTTGGCGATTTCAAGGAGCCATCGTTCTTCGTAGGCGACTTCTTCTCATCTTTTGTGACAGCATCACTAATCGACCTAAACCCTGTCATCTTCGCTTTTGCAGAGTTAAACATGCTGATATTGATCCTTAGGCTTGCCTTGTCAGACGGCATCCCTGAAGCAGCCTTATCGCTCGACGCTTCACTCGCATCATCTGCCATCTTCGTCGGACTCGCAGCGATCGCGCCAAGCGACTGAGTGCTGCCATGGTCCAATTTGGTGACGATTGGATTGGCCGAACCGAGTTGAGATTTTGCCATGGGAGTCGTCGCGGAGCGGTAGTTGCCAAATTTGCTGTGGATCGCGTCGAGAGCGCTGGTGTGGTGGGAGGAAGGACGGATAGGGCTGACATCCTCGCGAGTTTCCATGAAATTAGGGAGGCGGGAATCCAGGGGACTGACGCCAGAAGCCATACTAATGCCCGTCGAATTCCTCTTCGTGAGAACAGATCTTCGGGTGCGCCCATCCACTTCGTTAGAGGAAAAGTAGCCTCGATCCAATTCTTCCGTCGGAGACATGCCTCGTGGCTGTCGGTCCGGGAGCTGAGAGTCGGTGCTCGCAGTGTATCTGTGCGACCCATTGACCTTCTGTCCGGGCTCCCACTTTTGGTCCAACGAAGGCTTTTTGCGGTGTCCCATGCGGGTTGCTCCGTCGGTCGACGTTGAGTCGATACTGGAGTGTCGACGCGAATGATTCAGGTTGCGGACGCCTTGCGCTGATGGCCGTTGCGTATTATCCCTTTGCGCAGTTGTCATGGTCTGCAGCGGCGACATGCCGGCGCTCACACGTCTAGATCCGGCGGGCGCGAATGCCATCTGATTCTCACCACTAAGTCGTTTGCTGGTGCTGAGACCACGAGGCAACGCAGCACCCCCGACCGTCGAGCTGCGATTGCGAGCAGTTGTCGAAGCATCATTGGCGCCTTCCTCAGCGTCTGCGCCGAGGGAATACTCAGAAGCACTTCGTTCTCTTTCCAGGTCCACCGGAATAGCACTGCGCTTGACTTCGTCTTGTAAAGACTTGATCTTGTGCCTGCCGCCACGCATACTCAGTCAGTAACTTTGTGGATCAACATTTTGCGCGTGGGCTGTGTCCTTACCATGTTCGAAGTCTCCTTCCAATTGCGCCCAACTCAAACTCTTTTATGAACAGACTATTCTGGTCCATGGCAAGCAAAACCTCGCCGCTGATTTCTTGGTCCCGAAACACGTCACAGTGTGACTTCTCCACGCCGTTGTCCTCCAGATACTCGGCCACGCGCTCCGGTCCCCACGACATGACCTCTTCTTCCGTGTGCAGCTGTTGCTCTTCCTCGTCGGTTTCCGCGCCCGCAATGTACGACCTTCGGATTGACTGCTGTGGTGGATATCCACTCGACAAGGTGTCTCGCTTGTGGCCGTTCGCAGGGCCGTATGAAGTCCTCGGGGATCGCAAGTCTGTTATATGCTCATCAATCACCGACAACGTCTCGCTCATCACAGGGGAGTCGGAGGTGATGGTGAAGGTCCGCCCCGCGGCAGCGCCATTGCCGGGCAACGATGTTCGGAGGGCAGCGAGAGCGGCGGGACTCTGCGCAGCGCTGGTTGGGGGTGGAAGAGAGTGGGTGGTGGAGGGATCGCGGCGTGCTGCTCCTGACCCAGGATCAGGCGTAGCAAGATTAGATGCGGCGGTTTGGGCCGCGAGTTTAGCAGCGGCATCGTTGGAGCGACGCCTTGCATGGGCGCTGTTGGTCAAAGTGCCCTTGGGTGCGGGCGTGGTGTAGACTGCATGCGCAGTCAGCGTGTTGGAACGCACGCGGTGGACGAATGCCATGCAACCCACCTTCTGGGAAGAGGCCGCTGCTTCCGTTGGTAAGATGCTTTCCCAAGAACCTGCGCGCGGTCAGATGCGGGCGAGCTGGTGGTGGCAGCGGTGAGTAGACCTACCATCCATCGCCGAAGTCATCGTCCCTACAGCGTGTTAGGGCATGTGTGGTGTCGGGCATCGCCATACGCACCTTTCAATGAGCTCAATGCGGTCGCCCTTGGCCAGGCTGAGCTCGTCGGGGCTGCGGGCCTGGAAGTCGTGCACGACGAGCAAGATGGAGCCTGGTTGCGCATCGCCCGCCCCGCTCTTGCTGGCCATGGTGAGCAATGAAAGTGGTGCGGTCGGAGGTCGTTGTTATCCGGGCGGACGATGGCGTGGTGTTCGCGTCTCCGCTAGCACTACGATTGCGGGGTGGAGTCGATGCGCGGTGTCAAGTTGGCCGTCGCCGTTGCGAGACTGGCTGCCTTACAGCGACATGCCCACGGCCGTTTGTGAGCGTCGCAACATCGGTGCAAGAAGCGTGTCGACGTGAGAGGCGATGTGTCTAAGCCGTTAGGGGGCCAAGTGGCGTGTGTGAGCGGGTTCGCGGCCGCTCGCCTCGTTTACGCAGGAACACGGCGAGCAATGGCGGTGACAATTGGGACGAGTGTGAAGGTGGTGTAGAGAAGAAGTGGCCGATTGCGACTCATCAACCTGAAACACCTGCAGACACGCCGTTGTGCGCAGCGGTCAGCCCCGCCAACGGCAACGGCAATGAGTGATGCAGCGTGAAGCGGCGGAGGTCCCACAGTCCGGTGATAGTGGAACACGTTCACATGGCAGCGGTGCAGAGAGAGAGAGAGAGAGTCGAAGAGCTGGCCTCGTCCGTCTCACTTGTTCGGCTCTGTTCTCGGGCGGCATCAGCTCCTCCGCCGTCTCTTGCACACACCGGCCAAGCAGGAGTCATCAGTGAGGCTCGTTTGACTGCCGGCACCCATGCACCGGTCTCCCCTGTGCGAGGCACGGCTGTCCTTAACGCGCACGCGAGAACGCGCCCTCCCCACACTTCTGGCGCATTCTCGCCGCCGGTATTAATATGATCATGGACATGCTGTGATAAGTCCGAATGCGGCAGGAAGCGCTCCCTCACGATTCGGACCTCCTGTGCACGATCGCGACAAAGGACTTTCCCAGCATTAATCCTCATCCTCCTCCTCCTCCTTACGTACGCCCTCTACATCCGATTTCACGCTCCCGCCCCACGTCTTCCGCCGCTTCAGTACATGCAGACTCTGTGCCACCGCGACCCACTCTATCCGCCGCGCTGAGGAAGCACTTCATGAGGAAGCTCGGGAAGGCACTGCTTCCCATGTAGAAGCTCAGTCGCCCTCACTTGTGGGCTACAAATGTCGACGTTAAAGAGGCATCTCACGAACACAACATGCTCGCGCCTGCCGAACCGGTGGCCAAGCGGAAACGCCTCGAAGGGCCTATACCACACGCGATAGCCGAAACCAATGCTGGACAGCAGGACCGTTGGGCGAGCAAACGCCGCGACAATTCTGCCCACGCTTCACCTGCAGCTCCAACAGCGCGAAATCCATTGTCAACGACAAATGTAGTCATTAGCCTGGACGAAGACGAAGATACCAACGGGCAAGAAGCGCCCATTGCACCTGCGCGACACTTCAATGCATTCGAGGCAGGCGCACTGCTAGGCTCCCATACGCGGATGGAATCCAATCCCGTGCATGTGTTTGAGCGCGTAAACTACCAGGTACCGTCCTTCTCACTGGCCGACCCCGAAACAGCACTGCCGAGCGGTCAATTGCCTGCCAGAAAGTCAATGGATCCCACGACTCGTTCAGCGCCATCGCTGCCCTCGCCTGCGCCGAGTGACGAAAACACCAACTCGCCCACATTGGCCGAAAATCAATTAAACGCACTGCGAGGTCGCCAGTTGAGCGGTCAACAACGATTGTCCATGGACCACAACATCGTCACTAACATCAGGCCGCCTGTTCCTCGCTCCCCATTGACCGTGCAGTCGCCTGGACTTCCTCGACAACAACTTCCGCAACCATCTGTCTCGAATCCATCGCCGTTGCCTCGAGCAGGAGCTGCCCCCGTCCCAGCGACGCTCCCGCATCAATCCACGGCGTACGCCCAGCCACCCCGTCCTTCGCCCCAATTGGCGCCTCAATCCCAAAGTAAGTCCTGTGGTCATAGTCCCACTCCCACACTAACAGAAAGCTAGCTCTCCACCAGCGTCGGAGCTTTCAAGGACATCCGCAAAGGCGCCAACCATCAGGTGCGACGCTGCACTCGAACGCTCCGCCCTTGCAATCGCCACCTATTGCGTCGGCGGGACATGGCCATCCCCAACAATTACAGCACGTAACTCAGGTCCCAGCCGCTTCGCGCGTCCCTAAGAAGACATTGCTTGCACGACTCGAAACAAAGACATCAGAGTTGCACGCCGTGCTGTCAAATGTGGACCATGGTCGGCTAAAACTCCTGCGTGATGCCGTCGAAAAGGAAGACTGGTTTTATCAGGTCTTGAGCCAGATCTTTTGTCTGCGCTCGGTCATGCCGAGTTTGCTGCCCAAGTCCTTGAAAGACATCCCTGATAGTAGCTGGGTTGCAGTGGAGGGGCTCATTTGTTCCAATGACTTGGTCAACAAGGATCTTCTCAATTTTTTCGCAGACTTTCCCGAGCCGATCATGGAGATATATTCGGATTCACTGAATGTCAGAGAACTCTACGAGCAGCGGGCGCGTAGTGTGAAAGCTTTCTTGGCAGCACTTCCCCAATATTGGATGCCGATGCTTAACAAGGGCTTTGAGATGCTGGCCCCACCGCTAGTAGAAGACATGGTTGATGTGCTGCGACTTCATAGCATAGTTCTGCAGACGACATGCTTTCGCGCAATCGCACGCCGTGTCTGGGGCCTCGAAGACACACCAGGAACAGAAGCTATTATTCGTCTGCACGAGTTGGACCAGCAAGCATATCCATATATCATGCAAGGCTGGCGAAGAAACGAGCAAGAGAAATTTCAAGCACTTGCAGCATTTCGTAACTTGTTTACGATCTGGAACAATTATCAGCAGCAACAACAACAGCTTGGTGGTGCCTCTGATACACTCCCGGTCTTTTCTATTCCGCCTGAAATCGAAGCCGTATTCCGGATGATGCCCCCAAGCTTGGCGTCCAAATTGCAACCGCAGCAACAGCGTCAGCAGATCTTACCAAGATCGATACATCAACAATCTCAAAGTCCCATTCAACAGTCGCCACTCCAGACACGAGCACCCTCACAAATGTGGGCACAACCTCAGCTTCATGTCAACATGCCACCGCCCTCACCCATGCTCGCATCTTCTGGCGGACAAACACTCTTGCAGTCACCCCTGTTTGCTGGTCAGAGCCATGGAGTGCGCGCTATGCCTTCGCCGAATGTACCATCAAATCCTGCAGCTCGGTCAGGGCAAGCTCGGTTTGTGAAGACGCGAGTCTTTCCCACCTTCGAAGAGACTCCTCGGCCCCAACCCACGCACCCGGACTCCAATCGATCCGCCCTGCATCAAGCTTACTTGCGTAGCCCAACCCTGAAGGCCTTTGACAATGATGTCGATGCGTCAAAGTTATTTCGCCATGTTGTTGGCTATGCTCTGCCTCCAGCAACTATTCGGAAGAAGCTGTCGGTCCAGGTCGCTACTTTTGAATTATCCCACACGACGTTCCGCAGGATCCCAAAGACTGTATCTTCGACAATTCCAGGAGCGCCGAAGGTCCGAACCATCAACGAGAACTCGGTTCTGTACCGCGTTCGCTGCTGTGCTGTTCCAGCGGCAGGTTACACGACCGAGAGCAGTTGGGTAGTGGCTGACAACACATGGCCCGAGGAGCTGTCTTTTGAGCTCAACGGCGTACAGCTGGACTGTCGACGTAAGTTGCACCATGGCCGTTACCTTCCAATTGATGTGACCTCGTACGTTGTTAGTGGCGAGAACAAGCTCAAGATTTTGAATTGTCGCTTGGCAGACGACAAGCGAAAATTTGACTTTGCCGTCGCCGTTGAAGAGATCGGCATAATGAGCTACGACAGTATCAAGCGAAATTTAGGCCTGATCTCTGAACAAGATTCTTTGGCGGCGATCAAGAAAGCGCTCTCGGGAAGTGATGACGATGCGGATGACGAGATCGCAGTCACATCCAGCAACATGACCATTAGTATGGTGGAACCATTGTCACAAGCCCGACTCGTGGACACACCTGTGCGCGGAGTCAATTGTCTGCACAAAGACGTCTTTGACCTGGACGTTTTTCTGTCTGTCTGCAAACGTCAGAAGCCAGATTGGCCTGCGGTGGTGGATTGTTGGCGCTGTCCGCTCTGTCGTGGTGACGTCCGGCCTCAGACGCTGATCGTCGACGAGTTCCTGATCAACGTGCGCGCTGAGTTAGCGAGACGGAACGCGCTAGATACTAAAGCCATCATCATTGATGCTGATGGTAACTGGAAGCCGAAGATCGAGGAGCGTACTGGGGTTCGGTCGCCCAGCCTAGAACGTGAAGGAAGCAGTCGAAGAGCGTCAGCTGGACCGCCAAAGGGGGTGGAAATTATTGAGCTGGATTAAAGGCCAGGCGATTTTTGCCACTTGAGCATCCCGTCCCGGATACCAGCGGCAAGCCCTTTACTGGCGTAGTCGAGCCCCTGGCCCCAGCCTTGGACGCAAATCGATGCAGTCTCAACTCATCGGCCCCGTCACTGCCAGGCCATCCGGACTGCAATGGAGATGACTAGCTTGAGAAGCATCTTGCTAAGCACCAGGATCGTCTCAGCCTTCACTGGGCGTTCAGCACCGACCAGCGGAGGCACAAAAGACCGACTCGCGCGAGTCGCACGTCCTTCAGCTAGTGAAGTGGAGGATGCGTGGACCGAGACTTCCAGCTCAGAACTTGGCTGATTATGCACCTCAATTGACCGTGACTGAGCAGATGGCCAGAGATGGCCAGATCGTGCGCAGCGATGGGTCGCTCAAGCGGCACTCGCTGTATGCCCATGTTTCTGCGAAACATCCTCTTGGATGTTCCTGCCTTTGCTTTTAATTTTCTACTATGTACTGTACGAGATACCATTTTCGCGAGAGCTGCAATCCTTCAGAAGCTGGCTGCCAGTGCGGAAACAGCAGGTTCTGTTGGAAGGCATGGGCTGTACTTAGGGCGTCGGCAGGGAGTCGGCACGGTTGTTTTACGAGTTTACGAGGATGGGAGCAAACGCATGTCCTTGTCAGGTCATGGCGGTGCATTGTATTGATCTAGATAAGTGTATAGTTGTTTATTGTCTACGGACATTTCACACGCACGTCGAAAACCCGAGCCCGAGCAGCTAACATGCACGACATGGATTAACAGGTCTGTACTCAGCGCGGGGTTTGAAACGCGCGACATGCGAGGTATGCGATCATCGTTGGTGCTTGATTCTAATGCGCTTTCCTATCGCGTTGCCTATCTTTTTGTACCCTTGCTAACAACTTTTGCGGCGTCTTTTGCATATATTTAAGAGTGTACAGATCACGCACCGAGGAGCAATACAATAGCAAACAAGCCGCAGAGAGACCATCAAGACCAAGAGCGATCAACTCACAAACATGGCATCACAAGAATCTTCTCTCTATACTCAACTGTCTGCCACTGCCCGCAACTTCATCTCAGCCACGTCTCCCTCGCCTCCAGGTTCCAATACCCCAGACTGGGCCCTAATCCGCTCACTGTGCCACCCTTCTTTCCAAATCTCCTTCGGCCCTTCACTTTTCGCCTCTGAGACCCCAGGCTTGGACTCAGCCAAAGATCTCGAAGGTTTCATCAAACACCTCGAGAATCTGTGCGGAGGAATGAGGACTTGGGAGAATCGGATCAAAGAATCAGTTGTGGATGTGGAGAGGAAGACGGTGGTGGCGAGGATTGAGTTTTGTATGTGGCCGAGGGATGGAGGGGAGGAGGTGAAGAATGATGTTGTGATGTTTTTGAGGATTGAGCCTGGGGAGAAACCAGGAGAGGGGAGAGTGGTGGAAGTTGTGGAGTATGTTGATCCGGTTGCGACTGGGAGGATTCGGGAGAGGGTTATGAAGTTGATGACACCTGAGGGGTCTTGATGGGCCTGGACACGTTCGTTCGATGATTATTTTGCTTATCGATTGAGTACTCAGCTCTTCTGGAAATCTGAGGGTCGCACCGCAATGACTTCTTGCACCTCTAAGGGTCGGAGTGACGATACGTGACGAAGAGTGATAGAGAGAACGGCATTTCAATGCTGTGCTTCGTCCTCCGTCGCTGCAGTATGCCGCACAATGATAATTGTTGCTTTCCCTCCTGTTCATGACTGTATAGTGTAACGAAAGAGCGCGAGATGGGCGTCTTGTCCATAGACCGTGGTCAAGCAGCCTCACTCTTTGACTTCCCCCCTCATATCGCATGTCGGCATATGTTGGCACATCATCACCTCTACTCATCTCATTCGCCATCACTTTTACCCGCAGCTTGCTCACTTTTGTCCCTCAGATACTTGTCATATTGTCGCTGTTGCTCATCGATCTCATCAGCCAAGCCAGGATCGATGAAACCACGATACGGATCGCCTATAGCTCCTTGCCGCGCATCAAAACGCCTATCACGCTCCTGGTACCGTTGTAGTATCTTGGGAGACAGTTCTAGAGCACGACTGAACATTCGAGGTATTTGCTCGTAGGCCGCAAGGTACAGGATATTTCGAGTCATCTCGATAATGGAGCGCGGCGAGCGCGGATCTGAAGAATCAGAGGACATGGCTCGGTGGGTTCTGCTATCGCGGCATCGTACGTGTGATCGTATGATGTTGACAGTGGCTTTGGTGATGTCGAAAGAGACCTGGAATGGCAGCCCCGCTGGATGGTTGTTGGCTTGGCAGAAACAAGCGCCTTCCTTGCCCGTCCAGATCTGCATTTGAGACCTGCACGTGCTTACCATCATATCGACTCCGGTCAATGCAGAGCATTCTACTCTCAAGATGCTAGTCCTTTCGTTGGAGGATGCTAAGCTGTCAGGCACACAAGCTTTGATACAGGCATTGATTATTGGCTTCTGAGCGTGACTTCGATCCAGCCATCATCATGTTTGCCTCAACGTAAGTTTCATTCGCTCGCTGATACTGCAGTAGATATGGGAAAAATTTTAAAGAAACACTTGATCACATTATACATGAAGAATCGAAGACAGGTCCTCCCGTCTTAGCATTCCCGGTCTTCTGCAACACCCGCCGTGATGTAATTCTCCATCCCAGGTGACGCAGTACGGCAAATGGTGATAGCCCAAGATAGCACCTATTTCACGAACCACATCTGGTAGAAATCGAGCCGGTCGGTTGGAAAAAGTCGGTAAGAAGTTGTATGCGGATCGCACCCAGCACACTGATCTCATAAGTGGTGTGTGCTCACTTCAGCTTCCATGTCTAATCACATTGCTTCCGTTGTTCAGCATCACCTACAGACAGTCCTCGTGCCCAGTTGCTTACAATGCCTCCTCCTCCCACAAACGGCCTTTCTCCACAAGAAATCAGTCACTTCGTGACACAAGCTGCGCTCGCCAAAGCCCGCCTCAACTGGCCCGAATATGTGATCAAGTCTTTCTTTGGAGGTGTTTTCATCTCCTTGGGTGGCATGATCGACTTCATTGTCAACGCCGGCTCCCCGGCTCTTCGGGCCAGCAATCCAGGCCTTGCAACACTCATCGCGGGCTTCACCTTCCCGTTGGGATTTGTTCTAACATCGCGGTGCTCTGCTTTGTTCTTTGCCATTTTGATACCTGTATGGGAGAGGCGATGGGGTCAATCTGGAAACTGGGCACAAGATTCGAAATTCCACAATGCAGAGGCATAGGTTGGAGTCAGACGAGACTGTTGATGGTCGAGGCCCTCCAGCAAGGGATCGCGGCGCGCCCATGGGCGATCGTTATGCTCGGAATGCCATGGTAGATACTGCTTGATGGCACAGAGATTGCTGATGCAGTTGTACTTCTGCAGCGCAATGTGAAGGCACCGGCGGTGTATCCGCTAGGCTGGAAGTGACAATGCACATATGGTGACCTAGTGACTTTGGAACGGGCTTGGCAGACCAACCAAGTGGCTCCAACCCCGGCCTCGGCTTCCAAGCGGCACAACCCTAAAAGCCAAGATCATCCTGGAAGCATGTTCCCATTGCTCTGGGAACGTGGCGGCCTTACGACACGACTACTGGCGTATTCCTACTCGTCGGGCTGGTACGAACCAAACATTCGACCAAGGAATAGGTTTGCTGCCTGTCCGGTGCAACAGCACCGACAAGTAGGCACCGCCCGGTGCATATGGCATCTCCAAAATTCCATCTCCCAGAGGAGATTCTGGCAGTCATCATCGATTGCCTGCAACTGCCATCCGCGGTAACCATTGGCGAGCGGCGAGACCCCAATTTTCAGCGACTCAGCGACTCTGATAAGGCGGTCAGACTCCATCTGTCCACATTGGCATCTCTCAGCAGGACCTGTAAAGCACTGAACCGCATCGTGAAGCCAGTTCTATACCACACATTCCCTGGCACTCGCATCTCAAACGCCAGGACCTTTATCAAAACTCTAGCAAAGGACTCAGTATGCGCGTCGTCAGTCCGAGAAATCGTTATCGACAAGTGGGAACATATCTCTCGAGGCATTGATAGTCCAATCGACCGGGCGCCTCAAAGCTTGGATGCCCAGTGCCTTCAATATGCAAGAGGATTGCGCAGGACAAGTTCGTGCTATCCCATGGGCCTTGGCTCAGCTATAGGAGCGGAGCTGGAGAGTGGCCGAGCTGATGTTGTGCTAACTACACTGGTTCTATTGTGTGATAACATTGAAGTCCTTGAGGTTTCGGTGCCATGCTTCAACGAAGCAACGCAACAAGAAGAGTTCTTGCGAGCGAGATCGACTTACTTCCTTCTTGATGTGCTTCCTGTCTTCAAGTGGACTTCCGAATCCCACAAGCGGTATCTGAATATCAAGAAATTTGCCATACGGCTCGAAAGACACTCTGGAACGTTTGGCTGCACATTCGTGACGCGAATGCTCTTGATGCCAAACCTGGAAAGCTTCAGCGCTTGGCGTATAAGTTGTAGTAGGCTGCTCGCCGCACGAGAGCCGGGCACACCAGGTATGGCGTCCAACTGGCAATTTCAATGCAGACAGTTGTCGAAGTATTGAGTATCTTGTCAATGTGCAAAGCCCAGCTGACAGCTGATAGACCATCCATGGACTGGACTCAGGAGCGTAAAGCTACAAGATTGCAAAATGGACAACGTCATGCTTGCAATTCTACTTCAAAGAGCCCCAAATCTGACCCAGATCGATCTCCATTGGGCCGTGCAGCAGTACAATCTCGACTTTCCGTCCCTCGCTGCATCGCTCACTACTTTTGGCGCACGGCTCGAATCTGTCAGATTGGACACGCGCAACAACTTTTGCCACTATCCCAATGGTTGGGGCGTTTATGGACTACACGAAGCACTCGAGGAACCGCTCGGAAACTTACAAGAAATGGTGAATCTCAAGCACCTTGCCGTAACCCCACGAGCAATGGTTGGAGGAAGTGCTTTTATTGACTTCCAGCATAAAGTCTTGAAATGTTTGCCAGCTAATTTACGAACACTGCAACTCATCGGGCCAACACGCGAAGACCCGAGCGACATGGTGACGGGAACATTGTTCTGGCAATTCCAGAAACTTTTCACAGCAAAGCAACCGCCAAGTTCTCAGTTGGAAAGTGTCCAATTTCATTGTACTGCGTTCCCTTTGAATCCAGATCACATGCAGCACTGGCGGAGTGATATTGTCGAGCTCCCCAATCTTGGTCCCGAGCCGGGGTACAATTGTACGTTTGTGAGGCTGCATGCATAGTGTGGAGCGGGCCGATGAATATGGCGATCGGAAACAATATAACCATGACTGCTCATTTGCTACTACACGACGTAATCGGGCCACGCAGGTTCCCTGTGTAGTACTTCCAGAGCAAGCCGTACTATTTCTCAGCTATTTCTCGCTACGTTCCGTAAGAGCATACTTCTTTCCGGCATCATACAGCTCCCTCAGCCCCTTGACCCTTCCCAGAAACTTCTCCTTCTCATCCTCCCCCAACATTTCCATCATCCTTACCGTTCCCACAAGTAAAAGGTCCCCAAAGCACATCTCCTTACCCATAATCCAGGGCCCATCATCCTTCTTGAAATCGGTCAGCAGCTTTTCCATCATTTCAAGCCCAGGCTTCGCCTCCGCAAAACAATCCTCCTCGCTTTTCGACTTCTCCAAATCAGCCATACTCATCCCAAACCTTCTTCCACGATCCTCCTCAAACCAAGCGATATCCTCCTCAACAAGGATTCTGGACTTGACTTTTGGGAAGAACCAAGACATTAATGGGTAAAACACTTTCCCCGTGGCGGCTTTTACAGCGTCAATAATATCTGTACGATCGAGATGAAGAGGTGGCGAAGGGTAGAGTTCTTCGATTTTGGGGATGATTTTCTCCGAGTCCATGATCACTGTTCCATCCGGAAAGCGGACAGTGGGGATTGAGTAGTCAGACCAGTTAGGTTGTGGGTTGGGTTCCACGCCAGTGGCGGCGAGAGTCTCTTGAAGACGGACATACGGGATCCATTCAGTGCGAAAGGGAATGTTCTTGTAGTTGAGCACAGTGCGAGCTGGCGTTGATTGAAATCGTTAGGACTCTCAAATGGGTGCAATGCACTGCGTCATTTGGGACGTACCTTTCAACGCATTGCCTGACCAGCTGCGACAGGGCTCTCTACTAGGAAGATCGTAGAGAATAAAGGCAGACATCTTGAGTTGTTGTAGTTGCTAATCTAGCTGAAGATTCTAGAGGTGTCGGAAGGAAGTAAGTGGCAGTTGAGGAGCTTATAGCTTGAGAAGCTGAATATCCAGAGTGGATGAGTGGAGTACATGCGGGAAGGAACAGTGGAGCCCTAATTCCTTCCAGGCTCGTACACATACCTTAGGCTGCAGAGCGGGAGAATAGTAAAACCCGACGGGGTAAAAACAGTGGTATTGCTTGGCAATGCGCGAGTGGGGACTACATTTCAATGAATGATAGTTCCTCTCCTTTCTAGCTTCCCAGCCTTGTATCTTATATACAGCTCGTTGACAAAGTGATCGTGCTTGACACCTGGTTCCCGTTTCTTTGAAAATTCGTCGAGAGCGTCTTCGAGGTCCCACTCAAGTCGTTCCACGAGGTAGCAAATGATCAAAAACCCTGTACGTTGTCAGACTGAATGTCACTGAAGCTAGTATCAGCGAATTTTGGTTCTCACCTGTCCGATTGAAACCATAATGACAATGTACACCAATAGTCGGTCGAGGCACGCCCTCCTTAGCGTCCTGTAGTTTTGGTGATTGTCTGAGCGTATCGATAAGTGCAATGAATTGCTCGACCTCGTCCGCTCCCGGAGGCTG
>JAASLH010000131.1:0-25406 GCA_013365245.1 Cercospora brassicicola
GACTCGAACCGCAAAAACCTCCATGCCCTTCCTGATTTCCCCACCAACCAATCAAGCACAATCCACTGCATTGAAATAGTGCCCATTATACTCATACTGCCCCGCATGCGTATGAAGCCCATTCGCCCCCAAACTGCATTGATCGATAATATTCTGGAACGCATCCCAACACACCTGCTGCGGATAGCCTTCGTAGCCCTGGCCCCAGCGCAGGTAGCCCGATCGACCGGGGATGTTGTAAGTGCCGGCCAGGATCCAGCGGTTGGTGCCGCAGACTTCTTGACGCGCGGCGTACATTTCATCGCGGGTGGCGCCGTAGTTGATACATGCACCAGAATTGCCGCAGTCGGCGGCGAGGGCTGTTGGCGCTGCTGCCAGGAGGATGAGGGTGGCGAGGGGGTTGTTGAGTTGCATGATTGGTGATGAGGCCTTGAGCGAGAGCTTGAGTTGAGTTGTCTTGTGTGCCTGTGTTGTGTATGTGGATGTGATCAATGCTATTGTTTGATTGTTCGGTGAATGATAGTGTTTTCGTCTTTCGGGGCGTCTTTTATAAGTGCTCACAGATGCACTAATGAGCTGAATACCTCGCTTCCGTCGTTCAGTCTTCCTATTTTTGTTCGTGCAATCCGTCGCCTACAGGCGCGAAGGATCTGGAAAACCCCTGTTGGCGTGAATTGAATGACTGCCGCATTCAGACTCGTCTATCATCATGCGTCCACCTTGTACACTGATTACTGCTTGACAGCATTGTCTCATGTTCTCAAACGTTCTGGAGGCTGTAGTCTGGTTTTGATCAAAGCCTCCGAATGGCTCCGGACGGGACATAATGCTGAGGGTGTAAAGGAAGAGTTGGAACGCGTGGGTTGGCAATCGTTCGTGTGACTCGAATGCGTATGGTCACTCGCTTCCTGCTAGCAGGGGCTCGTAGAATTCTTCACTTAGCTTGTACATCTATAATCCATTACCAAGCAGCAGGCCTGCATCATTCATCCGTTGTTTATCCTGCAGAAATACAATTTTCGGCGCCGGAACTTCGCAGTCTTATTCTTCCGTCACCCGACAATTTCTGGCGAAGCACTTCATTTTGTCCTAGATTATTATCTTTCTCCTATTAAGGCGATAGAAGTGTTCAGGCATAGGAATACGTCGTTTCGGCTGTGATATAGAAAGTGCGTTGTGCACTTCTTCCAACGCTTTCATGTCTTGCAGTATGCATATACGAGGTTGCCGGATATAGAAAATGCCACGTCGCGAGACACATCGCATTTACTCCACATTGGCGAACAGCTCGAGAATCTTGCAGTCGTTCTCGACCGACGTAGGCACGGGTGGACTTCGGTAGGTTCTGCAGACTACAAGCATTAGTCCATAGAACTATCGGTCGTGACCCTTCCCCATATCCATTCTGAGACGAGATCCGTCGTTGTGGACCTTCTGCAGAGCTCGAGTTGTGCTTCGCTGGCTAGCTGGAGCGAGATTCGAGCTCGTGCGTGCTCCAAGATCCATTTCCTAGAAGTCGAATTAGTTCGTGAGAAGTCGTGCGGCAAAGAGTCGGCGACATGCAATGTGACAGGCCAAGACCAGGAGCCAGTCTGCAGGCAAGCTCCCCCAGCCTTTTGCGATACCTTTCTGCGAGGCTATGCTGTCAATGTCCCATTAAAGTCATGTTGAAATTGACCATCAGGCCAGACTGCAAGCCCGTGCAGCATGGATGTTTATACTTCAGAAAGGTCCGCATCGACGAGCGGAAAAGCGACTTCGAACTTCGCTTGTTAGCACTGTGTGTCACTTAAAGGAACATAGTGCCAAAAACTTTGGATCATCCTCAACGGTGGCCTTGATTGTGCATGATGACTTCGCGCGGAAAAAGCATGAGCTTAAATGTGAAGTCAGCATCAACAGGAGAGTGTTCAACGAGTATGTTTCCCTGCTCCAAGATCTACGAGCATATTGTGCGTTGAACATAGAGCAAAGCCGGCATCTAAAGGAACAATGCTCACAGCATTCCCTCATCCGAACGCTCGCCGGAACACCGAGAGTCGCAAATACGTTTCGTGATTGTGCATCCATTGCTCACTACGTCAGCATTCTCCAACTCCCAGCACAGAGAGCGACCTCGCGCAGTCGAAAGAGTAGGAGACTCGCCAATCCAAAGGAAACCCACCAGGTTGCCCTTCTAAAGCTTGTTTCCTACCTCGCCAAAAACCCTCCATCAACATTCATATTCACCCCACTCATCCACTGCGCATCATCACTCGCCAAAAACAAATACGCCTTCGCAATATCCTCCGGCCTGCCCAGACCCCGAAAAGGATGCAGCGGCTCAATATCCTTCAAAACCTCCGGCGCCGCAAAAAGCGGATCCGTCATATGACTATGCACATACCCCGGATTAACCGCATTAACATGAATTCGATACGGCGCACAATCCAACGCCGCAGCTCGTGTCAGATTCGCAACAGCACCTTTCGTCGTACAGTAAACAGACGCGTGAGCGCTACCGACGAGACCGTAGACAGAAGCGGCGTTGAGGATCCATCCGCGGTCGCCGGAAGGTTGGAGGGGTTCTTGGGTGATCATTTGTTTAGAAGCGTATTTGATTCCGTAGTAGACGCCGTTGATGTTGACGGGGATCATTTTGTCGAGGACGTCGAGGGGCATGTCCCAGATGGGTTGGGGGTTGCGGGATTCGAGGGCGAAGCCGGCGTTGTTCTTGCCCAAGTTAGCTTTTCTTCATCGCTATTATGATTTGAAGTTGGAAGAAGGTCATGCTTACGATCATGATATCTAATCTTCCATACTCTTTCACCGCAGCTGCAACTAGAGCTTCCACATCTTCTGGCTTCGATACGTCAGTTTTGACGAAAATGGCACTCCCGCCCTCTTTTGTGATACGCTCATGCGTAGGGCCATCTGACTCTCCATTCTGTGCAGCATCTTCACGCCATGTTCCAGGTTGCAGATCTGCGCAGACGACCTTGGCTCCTTCCTTGACAAAGAGAAAAGCTGTCTGGCGACCTATGCCCGAGGAGGAACCTGTGATGACGGCAATCCGATCTTGTAGCCGTCCTGGCATTGTGTCGCCGCTCTTGAGTTCGGACGTTGGGTCGTCTCAACTTGGTGAATCTTGCAATCAAGTCTTGCGCGTGTGACAGCTGCGAAGCAATCGAATTGCCGCAAGATGACTTTGCCTGTGTGGGTTGAAAGAGGAGAGAGGAGAGTAAGAAGAGGTGAGGTCTAGAGATGAGGAGCAACTAAGAAATATAGCTTACCATGAATCCTCTTCCGAGGCATTTTGCCCAGGCATGCCTGAACTGCTGATCCAATCGACATTGCACCTTGACAGCGGCATGTAGAGTCGTTAGATCGCTGGCCGATCCACAATGCGGCGGAGCGCAAGATGGCGTTGTTCTGCCCTGGGCAAAGTGGGAATTGTGGGAATAACGGCAATATTCCTCGTAAGCTCGCGCGGGACGCGGGGTTCTGGATAATGGGGCTGGCTTGGTACTGCACAGCTCCAACAGAGCTGCTGCGAAGTGCACCTCACCCGACGCCACATCGTGCAGCGCGGGACGCGTGGGATCTGCACATGTTTCTGTGAACCAAGAGCCAAGACGCCGCGTTTGCACGTGCGCCAGGAACGAGGAAGGTCTTTGATGAAGTTGCAGTTTCGCGACCGATTTTTGTTGCGGTCTCACTCGCCTCGCGCTTGCCGTGGCTATCTTCTTCCGTCGTCCATGCTGATAGCTGGCAGCAAGCTCGTGGATTTCCTGCTATGCGTATGAACATCGTCGCATCGAGCAAGGCGAGTCCAATGTTCTCGGTACAGTGCTGGGTATCGATCGAGTGTGGTATTGTCATGTATATCCAATGTGTCGTCTATCGTCTCATGCTTCCAACCATTACCCTCATGCCGGCGGTCGTGTATCATTGCTTCGTCTCTTTCACCTGTACATTTGGCGTTTTCTTCTCAATAACTTCTTGAAGCTCCTCTTTCTTGGCCTGGAGATCACCTTCAGGTTTGCTCTCCTTGATCGCTTGCTCGACCTGCTCGACTGCGCGCTCGATCTCGATCTCCATTTCCGGAAGCTTGAAACCTTCTGCCAGCAACTTGCCATTCCACTTTTGCAGGAGCATGGCATCTTCTGTCCCGTTCTGTGTCTGCGCCTCGACTACGTCTGCGATCTTCTTGATCTCCTCGGTGTTGGGTTGCGGAGCGCCGCGGGTGGCCTCTCGACTCGGGGAGATGAGACCAGCGGCGTAAAGCTGGTCCATTTGCGCAGAGGGAGCGATTTTGATGTGGTTGTGTGTGACGAGGTGTTCGAGCAGCCGACCGCCGTAGAGAGCTTTGTAATGCGACCACGCTCTCCACACCAGGTAGAAGAATGGGAGATTGGGAATACTATCTTACGTCAGCCATTGTCGTCCCTACGCGCCTAGCTCTTCAGCCACGGTGCTACATGTGTCTTACACGGGGACCAAGGCAAAGGGCGCTACGACTGGCATCAAAGCTATTGACTGCCATATCCTCTTTCTGTGAAGTCCCTGCCGTTCTGTTGCCAGTCTCTTCAAGATCTCGGGCACCTTACTGCCATTCAGAAAAGCGCCGGGGTATAGACACTCAACTTGCAGATTTCCTTGGTCGATATCTGCAATGCGCTGCTTGGTCGCAGGAGGGATGGTTTTGAGACCCCATTCCTCGAATGGTATGCGCCTGAACAGCTTGTTGGCGTAGACGGTCGTCTGCTTCTGCCAACCCTTTTCAGCTTTCTCCCAGTTCGCCCATGTCGTCGCTGCCTTGGTGATGATGCGCTCCTGCAACGGCGGTTTCGCTCCGGCTCCCGTGGCAGCTTCCTGGACGCGTTCGCAATAGATGAGGGTCCGTCTGGTGGATACGGGCAGCAAGAAGAGGCGCATGTCGCATGTCGCAGCTACCCAAGCGAACGGAACAACGAAGGAAGGTGCAGTCAACGACTTCCTGTACGACCGCAACGCCACATGATGAAGTGCTGGAGTGCTGGTAGAAGGCGAGCACAGCCACGTGAAGCAAGGAAAGGCTCACGAAAGCTCGTCGGCGATGCGGTCATGCCGCCACCGAACAAGCAATGTGCGCAAAACAGGCACCAAAGTCTCTTTCGCGACTCAGCCTCACCACACTCTAGACTGCTCCATCATCGACCACATGCCATGTTCTGACAATGGCGTTTGCGGTGCCAACGACACCTGACAGCCTCGACATGTTCCGCTCCCACGGTGACGGTTCTCGCGGAAGCAGGTCGCGCATCCAGCTCGAATCGTCGACCAGCGAGCTCCGCAGCGGAAAGATTGTGCCAGGAGTGGAGCTGTGCTGTCTGGATGATTCCCGGCCTTCATCATTTCGAGGACAAGATACGATTGGCAACGGCCCTTCTCTGACGCGCCCGTCGAAGCATCTCCTGCATACACTGCCTCCGCCTGGCATCGCAGTCATCCCATCAGCTGGAGGCTGCCGTTCACGCCACATCGCCGCCAACCATGACTGCCACGCGAGGGCCGTCATTTACACAACCGAGACAACCAGAAGCCTCGCTGCGAAAGGGCTGTCGGCACCCAATACGAGACGTGCCCCGCCGAATCTGTATCGCTATCCACTGTTTTGCTAGCCTCTTCCGTCCTCGCATGGCCTTTGTGCAACCAAGCACGCTGGGAATAGCAAAGCTTGTCCGCGACATCCTTGCTCCGTCTGCAGGAACACGCACCCAGCACGTAGGAGTGGAGCACATCTCGCCTGTCTTCACGCCACTCGCGAGCGACGGCGTGTAGCAACCAAAGGCTTGATCAGAAATGCTGAACCACGATTCGGCCATGCACCTGCTGCATATTCAATAGCTTGGCCGAGCCTGTTCCTAGCGACCTCCATATACATTGCGCGCCAATGTTCGGTAGGTCCAACCACTCCTTTGCCGCTCCTGTTTGACCCTACAACTCTCGACGCACGTCGTGTGCCTTGCGACCTCTCTTCTTTCGTTCAACAACCACCTTCGTTTCTGCTGTTGTTCGCACTCCTCCACTGCCGATTTCTACCTCTAATCATAATGCATTTCTCGACGACGGTGGTCGGATTGGCCACTGCTGCTCTTACTGCAGCCCAAGCTCCCAGCCTCAATGACTTCACATCTGCACAGATTGCCAATGGCGAGGCTTTCCGAAACATCTCGACATATGCGGACGACACCATGCAATCGAACATTGCCGGAAGAAGCAACGCGCAATGCACATATGACAACGCCAGCGTGCGAAGGGAATGGCGCACGCTTCCGGAAGCAACGCGCAAGAGTTTCACAGATGCCGTGACATGCCTTCAAAACCACGCACCAACACATATGACCAACCTGGAGGGTCCCAACTATCCCGGTGTCAAGTCACGATTCGACGAATATGTGGCTACCCACATCAACTACACGATGAATATTCACGACACTGCTGATTTCTTCGCCTGGCATCGCGCATTCACCTACTTCCTCGAGCAGGATCTGATCAATCTTTGTGGATACGAAGGCGTCATGCCATACTGGAACTGGGCCGAGGATGCCGCAGCTCCACAAGACTCCCCTCTGTTCAATGGCGACGCTTACAGCATGGGAGGTAACGGCAAATACGTTCCTGGCCGTGCAGACACATGGCTCGCTCAACAAGATGTCACCTACCCTCCTGGTACTGGCGGCGGTTGTGTGGAGTCAGGCCCATTCAGCAACTACACAGTCAACCTTGGACCTATCGCTCTGCCAAATGCTGACAATGTCGACTCTTCGTTCCAATACAACCCACGGTGCTTGGAGCGTGACATCAACCCTTGGTTCTCAAACCGCTACAACACTTACGAGAACCTGACCACCCTCATCCTGGAACAGATCTACGTCGAGAACTTCCAGTGTCTATCCCAAGGCATGTGTGGCGACAATGAGTTCGGCGTGCACGGTGGTGGCCACTGGCAGATTGGAGGTTCGATGATGGACTTCTACTCCTCGCCTGCCGATCCTTTGTTCTTCCTTCACCACGCCCAAGTCGACAAGGTCTGGGCCATTTGGCAGAACCTCGATATCTGGAACCGTCAATTCATCATTCGTGGCACAGGCACTCTTGGCTGCTCCGCACCAGATTGCCCAGAGATGACTCTCGATGACATGCTTCCATTCGGCTTTGTCGCTCCGGATCAGAGATTCCGCGATCTTATGGACACCTTCGCTGGGCCATTTTGCTACCGCTACGAGTAGTGCATCGACCACATCCGACAGCAGCATATCATCAGTTGTACATACAAAATATCATCTAGCTCAACAGCACGAGACTTCGGCATCTTGTAGAAGACAAGGTGGAGGATCCATGTGCTTGGAAATGATCCAAAATGGAATGGCAAGCTCAAGAGGTAGCGTAGTAGCACAATGGCATTTGTGGCAAAGGGCACGGACAAAGGCACCAAATATCAGATAGAGTAAATGTAATGCAGGGACGACGGGCAGAGGCCGTGAGGAGCAGGATTGCAGTCTTATAGACCATCGCAACAGAAGCTTCGACTTCATGACGAGTAATGTACCATCGCAGTCGTTTTGGAATCTGTTGAAAGTGCGCAAAAACAACACTGCCATTGCCTACATGTCGTGCCCCGCGGACCGAGCCGCAACCTTGACATCTATGACCTCAAGTGAAGCAACCGCACACGCCAACCTTCAACATCCACTCATTCATACCATGATATCGCAATGACCAAGCGCGCCCTAGAGGCGGCATACCAAAGCCTCATCACTCGCAGTCGTCTCCGTCCAGACCCTCATCAACAAGCCCTTATAGCCCGCCTCGCAAACCTCCAAGATGAACTCCTCGCCACAAATCCCATTCCCAAAACTCTCCCTTCCCTCATCGGACAAGACCGCAAACCTCCCCCACGAGGTCTCTACATCTACGGCTCCGTCGGAACAGGCAAAACCCGCCTCGCAGACCTCTTCGCTTCAACACTCCCAAAAGAAATCACATGTCGTCGCACACACTTCCACAGTTTCATGAACGACATCCATCAACGTCTCCACATCGCCCGAAACTCCCCCTCTTACACCGGCGACCCTCTGATCCCCATCGGAAAAGCCATCTACGCTGAATCGCGAGTCCTCTGTTTCGATGAATTCCAATTAACCGATATCGCCGACGCGATGATTATGCGGAGATTATTCGGGGCGATTTGGAAAGCTGGAGGTGTGATGGTTAGTACGAGTAATCGGCATCCCGAAGGACTGTATGAGAATGGGTTGAATCGGGATGTTGTGTTGCCGTTTATTCGGGAGGTGCAGAGGAGGTGTGAGGTTTGGGAGGTGGGTGGGAGGGAGGATTATAGGATGAGTGGAATTGGGACTAAGGAGGAAGGTGGGATGGTGGGGAGAAGGGAGACGTTTTTTGTTGACGAGCGGGCGTTTGAGAGGAGTTTGAGGGAGGTGATCGAGGGGAAGAGGTTGCAAAAGGTGCAAATTCAGGTTTATGGGAGTAGGAAGCTAGAGGTTGAGGGTGTGCTGGCAGATTCTGAGGAATACGACAACGACAGCGCGGCGACAACAACAACAGATGCATCGAGAAGATTTGACCTGGTTGCGGGAACCTTTCACCAATTTTGCGAACGACCTCTCAGCTCCGCAGATTACCACGCTCTCTGCTCCTCAACAACAACTCTCTACATTTCCGGTCTCCGACAATTCCAGTCAAACGAGAAAGACTTCGTCCGGCGCTTCATTACTCTTATCGATCTCGCTTACGAGAAAGGCACGCGGGTGATATGTCACAGCAATGCCCCTCTTGCCGAAGTCTTCACGAACATTGTGCCTGTCGACAGTAAGCTCAAGAACAAACTCGCCGAAGGAATGCGAGTGAAAGCTGGAGGTGGAGCATCGTCGAGCATGATGAGCACATTCATCGGAGAGACGGAATGGTCTGCGACAGGTTTACAAGAAGCTAGCCTCGCCACTGGTGGAGCAGGTGAGACGGATGTTGGATTCGCAGTGGGAAGGGCGATCAGTCGGTTGTATGAGATGGGATCGGAAGCGTATGGGTTGAGAGACTAGAGCTGTTAGAGGCTAGAATTTAGAGGCTCAGACGAAGTGACAAAAGTGGTATAGATGCAAAGCAAAGCAGAAGTTCGAGACATAGTAGATCTCTATCAGAAAACATCTCACGATGTCAATATCTAGCACAGTGTTCTATCTACTCAATTGTTTTCGCCACGGCTTGACAAAACAGGTCGGAGGAAAATCTGCAGCACAAGAAAAATTCGGAGTTTTCATTCATCACACATCACGATCGTCTTATGGTCCCTGAGGACCTTTTTCCCCCAAGAACAGCTCCATTCACCTCTGCTTCGACTCACAAACTCCAACCAACCCTACACCTCCCCATCCCCGAATCAATTCCCAACGCCCCAAAAACTTCCTGACTAACATCAATCGCACCCGCATCCTGCACCGCCATACGATCAACAACAGTCGCATAAGTTTCCGCCCCAGTAGCCAAATTCCAGATTCGAATTTTCTGTCCGCAGAGCGTGTTGGCATTGGGGTTTCCGCCTGGTGTGCTGGCGTCGAAGGTCGGAGCGTTGAGAGCTACGGCGGGGAGAGTGGGTGGGATGCCGCAGGCGTCTAGTGAGGGGAGCATAAGGTCAGAGGTGTGCGTGGACAGAAAAGAAAGGTTATGAGAGGCTTACTTCCAGAGAAATCGCCTTCTTTCCAAGTCATGTCGCCTTCGTGAGAAGCGCCTTTCCTGACGAGAGGTTGCGTGTAGAGTGTTGTTGGAGCTGCGGCCGTAACGCCAAGCAAGGCGAGGAGGTGGAGGAAGTTCATTGTTATCGAATGCGATACAGGTCTTCGACTGTTGTTGCTACACTAAGCATTCGTGAGACTGCTCCTACTGTGAAATTGAAGGGAGGAATATACGCTGTACGCTGTGTACTTTGTGCATTCTTCGAAAGCGACGTGTTGACAACTTTTTTTGTCTTACATTGCTCGGGTCGCTGAAACCTTGTCTTTGATATGGAGTTTTGGCTTCGAGGTACCGTTCGGGAACCTCAACGCTGGGTCTGCACGACCAATAACGCGGGTTTAGAGATGACAGTATCGAAGATGTCCCTTTGTGTGAAGTTGGAAGCTTTGGAATCTCCATGGTATGCACCAAGCATTTCCAGCACATGAAAAGTCCCGAATGTCTCGTTGAGGTCTCATACCAAAGTCGTGGAGAAGCGCCTGAGGCTGCATATTCCGATTGCTGTGCACGGAACCACTCCAACAGCCGTAGACACTGGCTCGGCTCGCAGTGTTGCGGGCATCAGTGAATGTCGGTCCTCATGGACGCCGACGAACATCAGCAAGAGTGAACTCGGTGAATGTACACCATTCACTATATTCCTCGGGAGCAAAGTTCAAGCTCTTGCCGGCACTTTGACATGTTGATTTCTTCCAGTGTCCTCAAATCTTCCTTGATAGAACACTTCGGTGGTCTCATTGCCATTACTGGTCTCGAGTCAGCCTTTCCCCAACAATAAATACTATACTGCCACCCCGGAGTGCTTCCTCTAAGATCACCAGATTCACACTGATTTCGAGACTCATTTGCGACACCTTCAACTCTCGCGATTCACTCTCAGAATCATCAGCAAGCCAGCCAACAAGCATACCATTGCCGTCTTTGATCGTCACTGCTCATTTTCAGCAGCACCAGCGATTTCCAGAAACACGGATAACGATCAAGCCTACGGTTATCCCGCTCGCCCACTTCCGCCAACCATGCCTGGCTCAGAGAAGATCAAGCGGGTCTTCCAAACCGCTTGCAAAAAGCTCGACAAGGTAGTCGGCAACACGCCATCAGTCCCCACTACCTGTCCGACCTGCTACGCCCGCTACTGCTCCCAGAACTCCAAAATCGCCCTGGTGGAGGGCGCGAAGCAGATCTGCGCCGACTGCATTGAGGATATGGAGTGCCAACTCCACGACGAGCTGAGACGACTGCGGAGAGAGCAGGACTGGTCGGAGTACAAGTACTACGCGAAGGTGAAGACACCCAAGTGTAGGAGAGTTGCTCTTGAGAATCTGTATCGCGAGGTGGAGCAGGACATGTTGGGACGCTCGGACTAAGCTTGTGGGGTGTAGGATCAACGGAGAAACGAATGAAGAGTCAAGTTAGCGTCTGCACATACAGTAGCATCAGAGTGAAATGCAAGTTTTCGGTCATTGTCAGTGTTCTCTCACTCCCATGTAGACATATTGTCATGAATGAGGAATGCCAGTCCTGGCTCGTTCGTTTCTGAGTGCAGAACATTGTCTGGAGCACTTGTCCGCCATCCACTTCGATCAGTAGAAATGGCAGTATTTCAGAGAGAGATGTATTTTGCGACTTTTGGTGTCGATGTCGAGAGAGGAGCAAAGCGAAGAGGGCAGCTGAGGCGAGGCAGCAATTCTTGGCAGACCAATCTCGCGTCAGTTTCGCGTCTCCAATGGCAACACAACGTCGACTTCCGTTCCGCGACTGTCTCGGCTCGACAGAGGGTGGCGAAGACATGGCTTGTATTCGACGATGCGATGGACGACGACGACTTCTTCAGCGACGATGACATCGCCGCCATTCCCGCCGACACCCTCCGCAAGCTCGAGGAAGAGGCCGTCCTCAAAAGCACCCAGGCCACTCGAGCTACGTCCGTGATCACCGCTCCGCCACCTCTGCGAAAGCAAGCACACACCGCTGCGAGCCTCAATCGTCCCGGCAGTGTAAACAGAAATTTGCCATGGCGACCTCCACAACCCTCGCGACCTAGTCAGCCGAAAGTCCCCAGCGCCCCGCCTGCCAGCGCTCCACGACCACCGTCTTCGGATTATGGCTACGATGACGAGGATGTCATCGATCTGGATGAACCGTCTATGGTCATTCAGCCAGCATCAAGGCCTGCTCCTGCTCAACCACAGTATCAGCAGCAGCAAAGATCGAACCATGGCAGCAGACAACTCGACCCGGAAACGGCGGCAGCCTTTGCCGCCGCAGACCAAGAGTTGAATGCCAGCCAGACCTTTGGCAGATGGCAGCAGGGACAGACTGTCCGAAATGCACACGCAGGTCCTGCCATGGACTTGTCAGCCATGCAAGCTCGAATCGCAGAGCTCGAGGCTGAACAAGCCAGGCTGAGGCAAGCGGAACACCAGGCGAGAGAAGAGGCACGATTGAAAGCGGGCGAGATTGCAATAGTACGAAGCAACCAGGAGAAGGCGGCCAAGCAGTACGAGACCCGCCTGGCTGTAATGCAACGACTACATGCGGAAGAGACAGCAAAAGCCAAAGCTGAGATCGAGGCTCAACGGAAAGAGCGGGAGAAGATGCAGACGGACAATCGATTCTTGCAGCACGATCTTGCTCGTGAGTCTGAGCGGGCAAAACGAGGCAATGTCCCTGCTCGATCTAAAGCCACCCAGCAAGGCACGCCTCGAAAGGGCAGGAAGGCAGCTCGAGGTGATGGTTTCGATGATGACGAGGTACGACTGGCCAGTCCGAGCCGAAGCTTCGATCGAAATCGATCCCGAGGAGAGCAGACACCCAAGGCTGGTGCGAAGCGTAAGAGACCAACACATGACAGTCCTGTGGCGCTTTCTTTTACTCAACCACCACAAGCGCTGCGCACCGAAAGCACGGAGCAGACGGCGGCATCTTTTGGCTCTAATGGTGCAGAGCCTGTCGTCAAGGAAGACACGCGATACGAGTTCATGCAGCTCATTCTGAACCACTGCCCACACGAAGGGCACGACGCAACGGTCGAGTCTCTAGCTAAGTATAGCTTTCCTTCGAACCCTAGCAAGAAACTTTCATCAATGTTCATCCACGACATCTCCTATGCTTCAACATCCGAAGATTGCACTCTGCCACTGATCGCTTGTCGAGCTCTGCTCAAGTTGTGGGCAAGATGCCTTGAAGACAAGTTCTTCGCTCCTTTCTACCTCCTCTTGGACCTGCTGCGCTTCATATTACGAAAAGAGCGAGCGAGCGTGAGAGCGCAACTGCTGGAGGAAGCTATACCACTCTGCAGTCGAACAATAGACTTCATTGCTGTGCCACTTTCACGTGCAGCCAAGAATCCGACATTTGCTGCAAGCATGGACATGAAAGCGTTTGACGAGTTGGCCGAAGAGCTCGATGTGGAGCGTGTGATGGACTTCCTTCACTCACTCTGCTTCGCAGCAGCCTTGGTCGATGGCAAGAGCGAGACATTTTGGAGTACCATTGACTTCGCCTTCACGCTGCAGATGCTCGGGAAGGCGCAGCCTATCAGTCAGATCGTATCAGTTCTGCAGATGCTTTCGACATCCACAAGAGATTTGACCTTCGGTGCCATTTCATCAGACACAAGCAAGCAGCGGGACTTCGAGCGAGCCACCGTCGAAAGACTCACGAACCTGCTCTTCGAGACCCCAGAGGCGCCCGCGGACGAAGCTCCTTACAGTGTCGAGGAGATCATGGAGTTGCGATTGGAGGTGATCAAGGTGTTCCGTGCCATGTGCTATACCGACCATGGAGGCCTGCTCTTGGTACAGCAGCGGAGCGCAGTTGGCAGATTTGTGCGGTTTTTGGATGCACAAATGGCTCGCCTATACAAAGCACGACCTACCATTGGAATGCCGCTAAATCAGGACAATCTTCCGGAGGCTCACGACTTGATCATTCAGTCGATCAACATGGTGGTACGTGTTCTTCATCATCTGATCCGTGCCTATGAAGGTACACTGGAGATTGTCCCAAAGCTGCACGCAGTGCATGGCGGGTATCACAAATTTCTGGTCAGTCTCACGAGAGTTGCGTTCAGCGAACAGCTCTGTTTCGAGGCAGGCATAGAAGATGAGGTGGCTGAAGCTGCGCACAACATTCTGGACAATGTGCTGGGGCCGGAAGATGGCGATGCTATCATGAGGGCCATCGAAACCCCTCGTGGTACGAGAGGCTCGTCGACGGAAAAGGCTACCACGAGCGGAGGGAGAGGCGACAGCCAACGAGACGACGATACGACAATGAGTGAAGTGGGATGAGGCGATATTGGGCTCACCAGTGATGAATACAAGACGCTCATGCATGCATGAATGACCTCTCAATGGACTCTACTGGAGCAGAGCCGCAGACGTCAGTTTCAGCTCGTCAGTTCCAGCTTCCGAGCTCGGAGTAACTCGCGGGGCTTATTACCGACGCCCCTCATTCGCGTGCTAAGCAAGAGACGCGCCTACAAAAGGTAGACTCCAACTATTGGAGCTGCAGGGTATTTGACTGAGCTCGATCCCCATCTCTTCAGCACTTTAGCCCAGCCTCCCCCATCATGGCAGAACTCCCAAAGAGCATTGGCTGGATCGGCCTGGGGCTGATGGGATACCCAATGGCACTCAATCTGGTCAAGAAGATGGACAAGGATACACAATTCTACGTATTCGACGTGGTAAAGGACAGCGTGAGGAAGTTCGTAGCAGAGGACGAAGGAAGAATCCACCCTTGTGGTGATTCGAGAGAAGTGGCAGATAAGTCCGTATGCACGCTTCTGTTCCCAAGACCCTCTCAACTATTCGTCGTCCACATATACTGATCATAATATGCACAATTGCAGGACTTGATCCTCTCCATGGTCCCCGAAGGCTCACACGTCAAATCCGTCTACCTCGATTCCTCTTCCGGAGTAATTGCATCTTCCTCCATCCCTGCACTCCTCATCGACTGCTCGACAATCGACACTGCATCCTCCGACCTTGTCCGCTCCACCCTCGCATCACAATTTCACTCCACAACCTTCTACGACAGTCCGGTGTCCGGCGGTGTCAAAGGCGCCGAAGCTGGTACCTTGACCTTCATGCTCGGCTGCTCCAACGCCTCCCCAGACCTCCCTCTCCTCCACAAACTCCTCTCCTTCATGGGCAAAGAATCTTCCATCTTCGCTGCCGGAGGCCCTTCACTAGGCCTAACAGCCAAGCTCTGCAATAACTACTGCTCCGGCCTTATCGCCATTGCCGTGAGCGAGGCGATGAACTTGGGTATCAAATCCGGCATGGACCCTCGAGTTCTGGCAAACATCTTCCATACGTCTACTGCACAAAGTAGTATATGTGATGATTGGTGTCCTGTTCCGGGGATCTGTCCTGATGCTCCCGCCTCAAAAGGCTACGAGGGCGGGTTTCGAGTGGAGTTGATGAAGAAGGATTTTGGGTTGGCGGTTGAGGCCGCGAAAGAGAAAGGTGTGAAGTTGGCGTTGGGAGAGAAGGGGTTGGGAGTTTATGAGGGGGCTTGTGGGGATGAGAAATGTAAGGGAAAGGATTCGAGGGTGGTGTATAGATATCTTGGCGGAGAAGAGAAGTGGAATTCCGATGGGAGATTTGAGGAGAAGCTGGAGATGAGGAGGGATGAAACGAGGGCTTTGCTGAAGAGGGCGAGAGACTTGGATGACGAGGGGAGGAAAGATGTTGGGAGAACGGATAAAGCAAGGAACATCATGTAGAGAGCAGGCGCGGTGGCATATCCGGGCCTTTGAGGTCGTCAAACCATACACGAGCGCCAGTCTCATCAAGTTCAACCCTCATGGCATTGTAAAGAAACGCCAGAATAACTTTTTAACTATTGGCAGTTCAGCAACGGAAGGCTTTTCTCATCTCGAAGCCCAAGCAGCTTACACTCTGCAGAGACGTTCGACGATGATTATGGTACAATTGTTTCTTGCTCGTACCGAGAGCACCGTCAACGAGGCACATCCCTTTGACAGGATCATTTACTTCTACATAGTACAAGAGAGTGAAAGTTAAGTTTCAAAACAAGCTGATACCAAGTCTATCTCCATCTATCTCCCCAAAAGTTCCAAGTTATTCCATTACGATTAAACCCCACATTAATCAGTAGAATGCCAGAAAAGCAGTCCAAGAAAGCGTAAAGCAGAACGAAAAGACTAAGACAAGCTAGTTCTCCCCAGTGAGATCGATGATCTCAACCTCCATCTCCTCCACGGTGAGGTCGATGGTCTGCCTGGTAGTGAAGCACCTCTTGAAAGCCGGAGCATCCCAATGCGTATCCTCCACCCACTGCGCGCCTCCACTACTCTCCCTCTTCCGCTTCCTCTCCGGCAGAGCGGGAGAAGGACCTCGAACATCTTCTTCTCCCTCCCCTTCCATCCCCACTTCCACCACACTCCCCTCCCCCATCTCCACCTCCGACGCCTCGGACCCCACCGCCGAAGCAGAGCCATCAACATACCACTGGGTGGCCTCATCCCACTGCGTGGTGTGATCGATCCACACCAACGACTCACTCGGACCATCCACATCCCACCGCGTGTCCGTGTCCTCAACCCACACTGGCGACGCGGGAACTTCCACCGCAACCTCAACTCTATGAGGCCGCAACCTCCTCACCTCCGGCATCTCCATACTTGGCACCTTAGAGATGACTCTCGCATGCTGAGGCACCATATGCGAAGCACCGAACTGCTCGCGAAGGACCTTCCAGTGAGCATAGTCAAAGTCCGGAGCTTGATAAGGTCTCTGCTCCGAGATGCGGTGCGCAGGGGCGACTTGTGGAGCCTGGGTGGCTTGGTGGGTGGTGTGGTAGTTGGAGTTGGCCATGTTGAATATGGTAGCTTGTGTTTGCTTCTTGTGAAGTGCTTCGAAGTTTTTGGATCTGTCGTGAGTTGTGATGCCTCCGAAGTACTTCTTTTTGAGAGCGATTGGAGGGAAGGGGAGGTGTAATACATATACTCACAAAGCACACATTTGCAGCGCTGTCCTTAAATTTGGCGTCTAGTGAGAACAGTGGTAGCAACGAACTTTGTCAAATTCTTCATACTCACTCAGCTATACCGTCCTCTCCTATCACGAGCAGCACGAGGCCTTCCTCCATTATTTCCACGCTGAACCACGGGACTGCTCCCTGCTATCATCGAGCTATCCAACACTGAACTCGACAAATTCAGCGACCCAGGACTTCTCGGTAATGAATCAGCTGCAGACACCTGCGCCCTCATCCTCTCCTGCAAACCCAACATAGGAGGCACCACAATCGATCGCTCTGCAGTCGCAGGCGTCCTTGACGTCCTCGCCGAAGAAGGTGGTGGCCTCCCAACAAAGGAAGACCTCAACTCGGAATCAGAATCACTCTCTTCCAACTCAGTATCCGTATGTTGATAGCTCCCCGCCTCTGGAACAGAATCATCCAGATCACGCTCCATCTCCATGGCCAAATCCTCCTCATCCTGCGCAGCGCCCGTAAGCTCCGCCTCTTCCAAATTCGTATACTGCTGCTCATCATATTCATTCTGAGCAACCTGACTTCCCTCCATCATACTATCCTCATTGAACGTGACATCCGCTGTCGAAGCTTCGGCATCCGCCTCCGGAATATCATCATCCAGATCGCGTTCCTCTTCCACCTCGCCACCTTCTTCCGCCGCTTCATGCTCTCTTGCCTCAGCTTCGAGCTCCGCTTGCTGCTGCTGAGCCTGCATATCCATCATGCCTCGTTCTTGCCGCTCTAATTCATCCTGCTCCAGTCGTTCGGCGAGTTCTTCGTTCATAGCTTGTAAAGTCTTCGCGACGCCCGGCGGACGAATCCATTGGGAGCCGAACATGCGAACGGCATGTTTACGCGTTTCGATAGCTTTTTCGTCAGCGGCGAGGAGGGCGAGCGGACTCCGCGCGTGGTGCAATTTGCGTTCTTCATCGCGTCGTTGGCGTTCGCGATGCGTTTGTTGTGGGTTGTGGCCGGCTTGCGGTGGTGGTGATTCGGCGCGAGCGCGGTATGTGGCGCGTAAGAAGGATGAGTGGTCCTCTTGTGGAGGAATAAGTGGTAGTGAGAGCATCTTGTTGTTGTGTCGCTACGATGAGGGGGAAAGTGGAATGGTTGTTGACTTTGTGCTTGTGAAGGAAATGGGCAAGTCGCGTGTGCTCGCGCCTACCTTCTCATGAGCTGGCAACAGCAGTCGACAATTGCGATCAAGCTCACAGTCGTAGTTCCATGTAAAGCTCAATGCCCGGCGATATCACAGATTCAAGGATCGGTTGCAGTGTCGAATTGCAAGCATCGCGCCAAAGAGGGAGGATGGCTGATCGGGTGTGGGACCAACGCAGCATCATCATCTGTGGAGGGATCATTCACTTTCACTTGGAATTCATTAAGACTTCACTTCAGCACGAGAACGGTACTCAGAGCCATGAATCACTACTGATCGCACCCCTCATGCACCTGCGTTCGCTTGTGACCGGTACGCGTCCAGTCTTGGGCGCAGCAAAACCAAAAAGGTGTCTTTACAGCAATGGCCATCTTTTCAAAGTCTACAATCTATAAACATCATCTAGCCTCCTCGCCCATTCAGAAGTCTGCAAAACGGAGAGTCAACCACAAATGAAAAGTCAGAATGCATTCCCATTTTCTTCATGCCATTTCCATCGACAACGACATCTTTCATCATCCATCATAGCTATGCGAGTAATCATTACCAAGCATTCGCCGTCCACCATCGCCGCTCTTGCTCCATCCTTGTAAGACAACGCCGAAGAGAGCCACATCTATGCATGTATCGAATCATTCATTGTTTCGTTCGCCATAAAGAAGAAGGGGCGCCTGGTATCGCGTCGGTCCCATCATCGCATGATTTATGCCTCCTCGACATCTGCGGGCTTCTCGCCATCGGCGGCATCAGCGTCCTTCATCTCCTCATCAGGCTTTGCATCTGCAGCCTTCTTGGCCTCCTCCTCTGCCTTCTTCTTCTCGGCTTCGGCGGCACGCTTGGCCTCCTCCTCAGCTCTTCGCTTGGCAGCAGCCTCCTCCTCAATCTTCCTCCGTGCCTCTTCCTCTTCTTGGCGCTTCTCGTTGAAGCGGGAGATGACCACTGCGGCGGTAGCGCGGAGCTCCTCGTACTTGGCAATGTACTGGGCTTTGGTAGCATCCTCGCCATCCTCGTACAGCCAGTCCTGCGATCATGTTAGCAATTGCGCGTAGTTCCAATTGGCAATCTGTCTTACCTCAAGCTCATCGCACTTGGCGCGGATCTTGTCCTTCTCCTCATCGCTGGCGAAATCTGAGTAGCCGTTGCTGGTGTATGGCTCGTCAATCTTGCCGCGCATTGAGTAAATCTGTGATTCGAGCTCATTCTTGCGGTCTTCGGTTTCGGCAACAAGCTTGTCCTCAGCAATCATCTGGCCTTCCTTCTCGAGGAAGAGGTCCTTTTGCTGCTGGTCGAGGGATGCTGTGCCGGCAGAGAGCGGTAGGTCACCCTTGCGCACTTGCTTCTTGACTTTGCGGGTCTTGACAGGTGGGGTGGCCTCGCCATTCGCTTTGTCGGTCTCCATTGCCTGTCGATTCGTCAGCAATGGTTCGGTTTTCTGGCGTTTCGCCGCGCGCTCGTCTGCATGAAGTCGCAATTTCTCGAGATCGGCAGTAGTGGCCATCATCGCCGCTTCCTCCTCTTCTGTAGAAACAAATGCAGAACGCAAAACTCGAACTTTACTCACATCGCCATCCTTGGCCTCTGGGATAGGCTCCTCAATCTCTTGCTCCTCCACATAGTAGCCCTGCTCCACGTTCAAGACACCGTGCAAGTTGAGGCGTGCCTTGAGCTTGCAAATCATAAAGTCATCCTTGCCGTCTGCCTTGACACCCTTCACGCTGAAGCGGCCAATCCATGGGTTTGGCTTGCCGGGAAGTGCATCTGGCTTGGCGTACTTGGCCTCGAGGTCGAATGGTTGTTTCCGGTAGAAAGTGAGGATCTTCGTCGATGGCAAAGCGTTGCCCTTGTTGAAGACGGTGAGGTTGGTGTCCTCGTCTGGGATATCTGGTGACTTCTCCCATGTAAACTCGATTGGGTATTGCACGATGTCCTGAACGCTGAAGTCACGGACGCGGAATACTGGGGAGAGGATGGCACAGCTGAAGGCACATCCTCGTGCAATGGCCTCGTCTGCGTTCATGGTGAAGTTCAGATTCTTGCCGAAGAAGTTCTGGATGATCGATTTGAGGGCAGGCACACGCGTGCAACCACCGACCAGCTCGATGTAGTCGATGTCGTCCTTGGTGAGCTTGGCATCGGCCAAAGCCTGCTCCAAAGGAATATGAGCGCGATCGAGAAGTGGCTGGACGAGCGTTTCAAGCTCCTCGCGCTTGAGCATGCCACGAACGTCAACATCGTTCATCAGCGACTCGATGTTGATTGGTGCCATGGCGTTTGCGGAAAGAACCTTCTTCAGCTTCTCAACTGCTGCAGCCACACGGACGCGTGCCTTGGGATTCTCGTAGATATCGATCTTGTTCTTTTCCTTGAACTCATTGCGGAAGTGCTCAATGAGAGCCTTGTCGAAGTTACGACCTCCAAAGTGCCTGTCGTAGGCAGTCGAGACGACCTTGAGCTCTCCTTTCCTGAACTCGCAGATGGAGCAGGTGTAATTGCTGTGGCCAATATCGACGATCGCAACGCGGCGTGGCTTCTCCTCTGGGCCTGGCAGATCAAGCTTGGTGATACCGTATCCAAGAGCAGTCGCAGTGGTCTCGTTGATCAGGCGAAGAACCTTGAGGCCTGCAACCTCTGCGGCGTCCAAGATGCCTCTGCGCTGAGCATCGGTGTACCAAGCTGGCACAGCAATGACCATATCGTTGACCGGTAATCTCAGCTCCTTCGATGCGGTCTCTCGTGCCTTGGTCAAGAACATGGCGATCAATTGTGTAGCTGTGAATTTTTGCTTCTGACCGAGATATGTCACCTCGGCGCCAACCTGGCCGTCCACATCGACGAGTGGTGCCGACACAAATTCCTGCTCAATCTGCACATCGGGGTCGTTGATCGTGCGTCCGGCGAGTCGCGTGAGGGAGCCGACGGTGTTTTTGAGGTTCGAGATTTCCTGCGTCTTTGCGGCCTCGCCGAGGAATCTGGATTTTGAGCCGAAGCTCACGAGGGTGCTGGAAGATTGTCAGTCTCTGTGCTATGCGATTCGATGAGGCTGTGTACATACGGTGTCGCCCGGTTGGAGACCTCATTGGTGATGACATCGACGCCCTTGTTCCGCGCAACAGCCTACAGAACAGTCAGTACGAGCGGGATGCCGGGGAGGTGCATCGGTGAGACTCACAATTACGCTGTTTTGCGTACCAAAGTCCAATCTGGCGCATGTCAGCGCTGTCAGTGTGACGAGTGAAAGATGCAGCAGTACTCACCCAACGACAGACATGTCGTATGCGGTGTGGTCTGTGGTAGCTCTCGGGGTGCGAGTGCGTGGTGGGGTTGAAGTGGTGAAAAGCGGAAAGTGATGTTTGGTGTTGAAAAAAGTTAGGCGTTCACAAGTGGTGTCTAGCTGCGCTGTACCTGCACAAGAAACCCAACGCGGATTATGACAACACGACAAATTTGCGAAGAAGGCGCGTGCAGGTGATGATGTCTTTTGGGTGGGCTGTCTGGTCTCTGCAAAAGTGGGTAGGCTGCTAGCGGCGAGGACGACAACTCACGTCTCTGCCTCCGAGAACTTTCCAGCATCCGCCAGAAACATCGCATCCACATCCCACATTTCCTCGCGCACACCGTGCACAAAGCGGCCCGAGCCCTTCCGTCAGTCACGTGTCACCAGACGCGAAAACACTTCAGCCTCCGGCATCCATGTCAGTACTGACACACAACACCCTCTCGGCTCGCTTGGCAAGCTCCACGAGAGTGCATCAGAAGACACATTGAAATCCTGAGATGACAGATACCGGTATGCAGACAGTAATGCCAAGCGGAGAACAAGGTTCATGACGAGGGCTCCGGAGGTGAACATTCTGGATGGCCAAGACGATACACTCAGGACGTCTTCACGGCGGAGCCGGCATTGAAGGGCGAACTCGAAGAGGCCCTCACCGGGTTGCATATACGAAGCAGAGTGAGTAGAAGTCTTGCTTAACTCAAACACTTGCCATTCTCCCAGAACGCGGGCTCAATGCAGAAACCACGAATGTCAAGGCATAGGATAGCTTCTCGTCATGTTGTTCGAGGACGGGGGACTCACATTGATGCCAATCGCTCCTTTCGTACCTGTTTAAAGCAGATATGGTCTCGCGCGGTTCTGCTGCTGCATGATCGTCAGTTGAACCAGAGCTTGGCAGCAGGCCCAAGTGTCACTCTGAGACCGCATGCTGAGATACCGCAAGTCGAGCTTTGAGAATGTCGCAAAAGCTAAGATGTGATATCAAACACAATCCGCGTTGCTGTGCGACTCATTCTGCGTGTCTTGCAGATGCATGGAGCTCCGCAGCGTATCACTGGCACTCTTTTTATCTCCCCACATGACGGAATCTATTATATCTTTTGTCTATGATCTGGATGATTCCAGTACCCCATCAGAACCGCTAGCAGCCCGAAGGCAGGGCCTTTTGTCACGGAATAACGGAACACCTGAACAGCACGAAGGCAGGACCTTCAGCGGGAACGCGAAAACAGTCAAAACAACTACTACAAGCTTGCAAATCTTTCTCGACGCACTGTGGTCTTAACATTCAAAAGCTCTGTGGATGCAGTATTTCTTCCACATTCTTCCCATAACGAAGGCCGCTTTGGCATCATGTGGCCCTTCAACCTCAAATTCTACCTGGCGTTCGCAAACCTGTTACTTTCAAATGAGAACAGCTCCAAAGCACACACTATCTGTCGAAGCAGGTGCAATGGCTTGACAGCAACCTGTGACATAGCTGCTGGCTATCCCTTCGTCTTACCTCATGGTCTTGGCGTCTTTCCGGCTCTTCAGGCTTGCATTGTCGCTCAAGACGAGTGCCAGTCTGCTTGCAACAAGATGTTTCCAACATAAGATCAAGAGAAACTTGGACGCAGCGCGAAACGAAGCGATCGATTAGGCCGTACTTCAGGCGACACGAACAGTTACTCCACGCCAATCCAAAAAAAAACATAAATTTCGTACAAAACCCGATGCTTCCCTCTGATAGTCTTGTGGTTCTGCTTTGCCACATACTCTAAAGTGAGGCACAACGCGAGGACGATGCTCACCTTTTCACCTAGCTTGCCGCTCACTCTGAGAACCCCTCCTCACTGTTGCAACCTGTTTGCTCATGCATGTCTTGCAGCGTTTGCGAGCGTTCGCACACCTTCACCGGCTCTTGCAGAGGCCAGCGGGCTGATGACACCCCTCACATCCCTCTTCAGCTATGTCACAACACCCACAAACCATCGAAGTCTTTGGCGACCATCCCCGCACAAGTCGAAGCACTCCCAATCAATCCTCACTCGAAGGTAACAGAAGAGTAAGCGTGAAGCTTTTGAAAAAAAACCCTCTGGACCTGAGACTGATATTCGCTGCGCAGAAGCCCATTTCACCGCCAGTCAGGCAACCAGACATCCTCCACCCACACCATGCGCATCTCCAACCTCAAGATCTGCCTCGTGGCTGCTTCCACTCTCACTGGTACAGCTCACGCTGGCCCAGCGGCCTACGGAATTTGTCAAGCAGGCTGTACTGCAGTCGTCGTAGCATGTTACTCCGCTGCAGGCGCTGTCTTCGGAGTGGCTGCTCCTCCCGCTGCTGTCCTCGCCGTTCTGGCTTGCAATTCCGCTTTCGGTACTTGTCAGGCTGCTTGCTGGGCCGCATTGATGGCTCCGACGCCCTGATGTGAGCATGCAAGGACCACGCGGGATCGAGGATATTCACGAGACGTCCTATCTATTTTCTCGTCGCATCGATGAGAATTAAGGCTGTGTCAATGTGGCGCATCGCACGGAGTCAGGCTATCGCTTGGCTTGTGGCCATGCCAGCCTGCTTGTAATGCCACTCACGACAACAGAAGGCTTTCGGGAACGTCTTCAATGCTCACGATGTTCGGGATGCAATTGAGAACAGATTCTCTAGCCTCTCGAGAGTAGTACTTGACATTCGAATCATCACACAGTGAGTCTTTCCTGAAGGCTTCATACGTTGAATCTGCTTCCGACTCCTCCTTTCGCCTCCCTTTGTAACCCGCCTCTTCCTAGCGCGCTCAGAAAGCGATCGCGTTACGATTGCAACCCTGCCTCTTCGCTATCTTCAGCCATGTTTCCCATCGATCAGCTCCTCTTTCGCTGAAAGTTACGAGCATGAAATCCCCAAAAAGCACCTGTTCCCATCCCTCGTACACGAGGAGCTCAACTCTGTCCCATAGCTGTCAGCACGCTTTTCGTAGACGAGAAAAAAAAATTGTCTCGGATCACTAGCTCGTTTGGCAGAAAAAAAAACTCCTTAACGCAGGACATCCGCTTCCCATAGTTCCTCCAGAAAATTCCACATTGCACGATTGGTCTGCTACGGCGCATGTCTGTAACTCGATTAGTCACGATGTCCCAAGGTATTGGACCTTTCCTTTTGAGTAGACTAACGTACCCCTGCTTGACCTTGTTGCGCATACCCGCTCTCCGCCAGGAGAAGCGCTAGAAAGAAGACGAACACTGATGCAGAAGTGCGTACGGTTGAAGGTTAAGAGTGCAAAGAGGAGAAAGTCGGCTGGCACTGATTTTATGACCTCGTGCACGACTAATCAATGACTTCCCTTAGTTTCCGTATTTCCATGGTCTTGGGATGAATCAAATCAAGATACTCGGAGGCTGAGGGTTCTGAGAAGCGGCACTGTCGGTATCTCGATCGCAGTACTTGTGGACGGCATCCAAGATCACGCAAAATGGGCCTCGCTCTTGGAGCATCAGAACGACAAATTGTCTCGCATCGTTGCTATCTTTCACCTCTTATTAGAGCCTTGCTCTTTCTCGTACTCTCGGAGAATGTCTGCTGTACCATCATGTTCTTCTATCTCTGCTGCCTCTAGAGGTGTCAACCACTGATCGCGTTCATCCTTGCACCGTGCGGTTATGTCCGCTTTCCCTGTCCATAGGAGGACCTGTACCACTTCTTCATGGTCGTGGGATGCCGCGATCCATAGAGCTGTCTTGCCATCGATAGCGGTGGCATTGACGTCAACATTGCCGGTCTCAAGCAGCAGCCTCACTATCTCCGGACTGTCGCTCCACGTTGCCGCCATCAACGGCGTCCAGCCGTCGGGGTCTCCAGCATTGACCAACTTTTTGGTCAACTCAGCATTGCCGTTCACGTGTTTCAAGAGCAGTTGAACGATGCCTATGTTGGCGTAGTATGCTGCATTCGCAAGCGCTGTTTGACCGTGCTTATCTTTGGCTTCAACATCGGCATTCTCTTCTAGAAGCAGCTGAAACAAGTCCTCGTGACCGTCACGCGCTACAAACACAAGTGGTGTCTGACCATGCTGATCCTTGACCTCGATATCAACCTTTCCGGCCTCTAGGAGCAGCTGGGCTATGCTCTTATGGCCCATGTATGCTGCATACCAGAAGGGTGTCCTGCCGCTGTTGTCTCTGGACTCCACATCGACCTTCC
>JAASLH010000132.1:0-27133 GCA_013365245.1 Cercospora brassicicola
CCATCTTCAATCGGCAAGAGGATGGCATGTGGAGCATCAACGTCGGCTTTCGACGCCGATGATATTCTGCGAGTCTCTGCTTACCATCGAACCGACTGCGATCTCGCAACCGTCTGGTTTCCAGCTCGAGAGCATGCACCCGTGAAAGCATGTTTGTCGTCCGTCTTCCGCGACCCCATTTTTCCACTAGGAGGACTTGATCGTTTACCACTGGAATTGATGAATTCTATCTGCTTGGACCTGGACATGGAATCGTTATTTGCTCTGCGTCAAGTGAACCTTCGAGCACGACAAATAGTCACATCACTGTCAGAATACAAGATTGTTGCTGCTCACGCTCTTAACTGCCTCTGTGCCCTACTGCGAACCAAGTCAGCTCAATGGGTCACACTTTCAGACTTTTATGACCTTCTCTGCCAACAGGCATGCTCGCGCTGCGGAGAGAGCTACGGCGGTTTCGTCCACTTTGTCAACTGGAATCGTTGCTGTTTCAATTGTGTCCAGTCATGGGCTAACCAGATGACTACAGCTGAAAAAGCCAAGCGGCAACTTTTCGCCGAATCATTCAAGAGTCTTCGCAATATGCGAACCCTTCCAGGAGCGTACTCCATGGGGAAGATGAACTTCCAAGAGCGTTTCGACATCGTTCCCGCCGAGCCAGCTCTCACGGCTCTCCATGCGGAAGGCGTCAAAAAGGGTATTGGGCTAGCCAAAGTTCCTTTATATTACAGCATTGATTATATGGCTTGCTCTGCAATTCCATGTTATGACCCGAAGGACAAGTCGGTTCAGAACGGAGTATCTTGCGTTGGGTGCAAACTTTTAGTGGAAGAGAAACTTCGTCTTGGTCAATTTGATCAGCTGGCCTACGATCGTCGTGACATGGTATACTCGAAGAAAGCATTCCTTGAGCACTTTAAAGAGTGCGAGACAGCGCAGGACTTGTGGCAGTCCACTGATTTCTGAAGAAAAGAGCCCGAGAGATGGCCATCGGAGATAAGAGATAGAGACTCTGGCCGCGAATGATCGGGTTATACGGACGGAAACGTCGACGAAACACCTGTCAGCTTTGCGCGCATGAAGCTGCTTCTCACTCCGCTCCGATCAACTTGATATAATTCGCCTTTGCAGAAACACTGGATTATATTGGTGGCGAAAGCGCAGCCAGGGCGACATGTAATCGGCATGCGAGCGGCCTCGGATCTCCGTCTATGCACAATACCGAAGTTCTCGGGCTTAACGCGCGTAGCACCAGTCCTGGTCGATCACATATCTGCCTGGAAGTTTATCTATCAAGCCATGGAAAACACGATCCAAACCTTGCGAGCCTTGTGCTTCCTCTCGGAAATCCAATGCCGTAGAATGGACATTAAAGGCGTGAGACATTAGGTGAGCTTGACGCTCTCTCGACAGCGAAACCGTTCGAGAAGTTCTTTCAAGATGCTGATCGAGAATACATCCATTCGGGTTGGCAAGCCTCTCTGGGATCTTAATGTGCTCTGATGCTGTATGATCTGCAGGCTCCATGCCACGGTATCGAAGCTTGTGGCGGAGCTAGCCTTGGCCCATCAGGTGCTTCTCAATTCTCGAGCAGGCTCAATTCTTGTTCGACGGGAAATGCGATGGCGTTGAGCTTCGTCAATGTGCGGAGAAAATGTGTCTGCGAAGCAACTTAGCAGTGCTGGAAGCACGTAGCTCGCGGCATTGTTGGGATCGAAGTTGCTTTGCCACTCTCTTTCGATGGGCGGCATCTCGGCGTAATCATGACCTGTCATTGAAAGCGAGTCTGGTGAGTCGACGGCGTTGAAATATCACAGCACCCAGAGAGACGAGGACATCGATGCCTCTATGCAACCAATAGCGTGAGCCCTTCTTTTATGCAATCTATATCCTTCTATCCTGATTTCGCCTCATTTTATCCTCATTTCGTCTCATTCATCATCACTCATCCTCACTTGTCCTCACTTACTCCTAATCGCTACTGCCCTTCTTACTACCAAAAACCCTCTTCATCCACGATGGACGTCTCTTGCGGGAAGGCGCGGCCTCACTTCCTCCAATAGTGTAGGCAGGAGCAGGGTTCTGAGCGCGTCTCGGTGCTGGTAAAGCGGCATACTCTTCTCTCGAAATAGAAAATCCGCGCTCTGCTGGCGCTGCTGGCAAGTAGGTTTCTGGGATCGATGGACGCGCGGAGAGTGGGAGGTTACCGCCGGCGGAGACGAGACGTCTGTTGGTGAGACTTGGACGGGATGGTGCTGATGTCTCTTCTGGTGTGCGCGGTGGAGAGTGCGCCGGAGGTGCTGGGGTGGTTCTTGCTGTCGATGGAAAGAGAGATAGCGGAGCTGGTGCGCTTCTTGCTGTCGATGGAAAGAGAGACAGAGGTGCTGGTGTGGTCCTCGGTGGCGGCGTGAAAGGCGCTGGTGTGGCTCTCACTGGCGGTGGAAAGAGATCGAGCGGTGCCGGTGTGATACTCGCCGGCGGTGGGAAGTGAGCTGGAGGTGCTAGCGTGGTCCTCTCTCGTGGTGGATGGAATGGAGAAGATGGCGTCGCGAAAGTCACCGGCTGATGCTCAGGCGGCACCGGTGTGTTCCTCGCTGCTGGCGAGTGAAACGGAGAAGATGACGTCGCGAAAGTGACTGGCTGAGGCTCTGGAGGTACTGGTGTGGTCCTCGCTGCAGGTGGATGGAATGGAGGGGATGAACTCGCGAAAGTCGCCGGCTGAGACTCTGGAGGACTGGAACTGAAGGCTGGATAACGGCCGGAACCTCGCGACAGGTAGAAATCTGTAGGGTAGACGTCTTTGAGCGGCTGGCGGCGGTGTGGCTGGTGCGCGCCTTGAGGGTGGTGAAAGCGATGGCTGCCTGTCGTATTGCCACGCGGACGTGAGCTGCCGCTCGCTGGAGGTGGTGGCGGCGCTGGAGATGAAGATGCTTCAGGAGTGGGTGCCGGTGCTGATCTAGTCTTGCTTCTTCTCGTCTTGCATTCGAACTCGTGGATGCCGTACTGGCAAACAATACGACAGGCGCAATTCGGTGGGCAGCAGCATGTGTTCTCGTCGGCAGATGGGAGTGGTGGCTCTGGTGCTTGCTGTTGTTCGTGCGGGCCTGTGTACGGAATGCCAAGTTCCTCGTGACTGGCTTGGATGATCTTTGGAAAGCAGTGGACTCGAAGATCTTCGTGTATCTCGTCAGGTCTCATGTGGGCGACGTCAAGCATTCCAAGAGTATTGTTCAGTATGTCGGTCTTCTCCTGAATCGAGTATCTCTCCCAAACTTCGACGAGGGCCTGCTGAAAGGTGTAGTCGAGATCTGCCTTGCGGAAAGTCTGCGCGTGCTCGTGGATTTTCACAGCGACTTCGAGTGGGCCGACGAAACGCGGGTCGGTGATCTGTGCCCAAATATATCTCAGCAGAGTTTCCATGTGGGCGACAGTGAACGGAGCGTCGCTCTCGTGGCTCGTGCTTCCGTGGTTGTGCATGAACTTGCTGCTCGGCGCCTCGAGCGCCTCTTCGTGCATGGAGAGGACGTCGGCGATGGTGGCGCACCAGACGCCCTCCCAGTGAGGGAAGCTCAACACTTGTTGTGTGTTGAGGTCTTCGAGCCACAAGAGGCGCCCGGCGGTGGGCGCGCGCCCGTGTGTGACGGACACAAAGTGCAGAAGTGGGTCGCCCTCATCGAAGGCCTGATATGTCAGTTTCCGCGGTCAGGTGAGGCAGTAGAGGGGATACTTACGACGCTGTGGTGGCTCGCAATGAGCTGTTTGTGCCGAATGATGGTGACGGCGAGGTTGCGAAGGCTCTCTTGTATCGCCTCTTCTGGGAGGACGATCTCCCCATCTCTCAAAACACTCCACGCCCTTGGCGGAGGGGTTGCCTCCCCCAAGCCCGCCATCTCTGCTCTGCCGCCGCGCCGCAAACGAAAAGAAGTTTCTTGCTTACCTGTGTTGGGTGCGAATGGGTCCGAAAAATCGGAGCGAGAATGTGATTGGCGTGAACGTGAAGGAAGAGGGGGCAAACAGCACTTAAGTAAGAAACAGATAATGCTAGTGAGGTTCGGCCAGGTGAGGTTTCGAGCTCTTGCAACAGCCAATAGAAATGCAGGTGAAGTTTCTATTGTTGCCTGACCAATTCACTCACGGAACAATAGATCGAAGGAGCCAAGTGCAGCGAATATGGATAACTATTGTCAATCGATCAATTCACTCAAATCTTGACGTTTCATCAACAACAATAACGCTTCACTCACACCTGGACCCGCTCTGATTGATCGCTGTTGTGTAAATCTGCTGAAGCCCATGCACGTTGGCCCAGGTGAGGCGGTGACCGGAGAAGCATCCAGTCTGATCTAGTGCGAGGTCTTCTTATCAGTGAGGCTGGGGTCCTATACACATGTCAGTCTCTGCATTCAAGATAGAGATTGCGCCGCGTGACTATACTATCAGATTATACCTGTCCGCTCGTGGTGGAGCGAATTACCTGGCAAAAGTAGCCGTTCTCCATGCTCTCCGGCAGACCAATGCCAACTGGTAGAACACGAAGTTCAAGCTGAGCCGGCTGACGAATCGAATGGCGTTGAACCTGTCTCTGAACTCCGTAGATCTTGCAAACCTCTCACTCGCAGTCAATCTCTTCTCAGTCAGCCGAGCGATTCGATCGCTGCAGCATCTCTCTTGCCTAGAGCAGCACAATGACAACCACCTGAAAACTAGGCAGGCCAATCGTCTCGGCGAACCGGACAGAGTGAGCTCAGTGCTGGAGTCTCGCTCCAATTTTGGACAGTCGAAACCAGTCATATTGCCGCAGTGAGTGCAAAAGCATGGACTGTGCATTCTCAGTTGTCAATATAAGCGCCATGCCATTTCCTCGAGCCTCCTAGCGGAAGTAGGCAACTGGGATGACGCGAGAATTCCTCTTCGTCCACGTAAACGCATCTTTCCAGACCGCAGTGTATGAACAGGAGTGAGCGCCAGTGACCGATATTGACTTGACAGCTCTGCGACTCTGATGCACACTGCGGCGTTCGATACGGTCTTGCTTCGGCGGCTGTTCCTTCGTAGCATCTGGAGCGTGAAGGCGTGAGGTCTGACACGGGAGGCAGTCGCAAGCTCAAAGCGGGATCGCGCGCCAAGCCTTCCCTAATCTCACACGGCTGCGACTTCTGCTTCCTCTTGATCGTCGACTAGCCAGTCACCCTGGACAACTACATGTCGATCTTGTGACGGCACTCAATTCGTCAGCACACTCTACTACTCTCCATCTGAAGCTGCGTGTCAGGATGCTGCCGCACGATGCGTGTTCAAGCATCCCCCCAGCGTTGCAATGCTGAGCAGTTTGGACACCTTTATAGAGCAAGAAAATCCATTTGTATACCACATTCTCGTCGGGAAAGCCGATAGCGTCGAAGCGAGCCGTGTAAATTCGCGGGCAGGTCGAACTCAATGATCATTGATCCATGCCCGCACGTTGCTAAAGATATAATGCCAGAGCAGGCATGCCTTGAGAACCTTCTCCACTGATTATTCATCTCAGTTTCTTCACAAAACGCAGAAGATCGTACAAGTCCAGAGCTCAGCAAGCCTATACATAACGGATCTCTTACGATGTTTCGTACAATTGCTGGTCTGGCCGCGCTGGCGACATTCTGCCTCGCTCAGTTCCCTGCAGAGCCAAGGAATGTCACTGTTGTTAACACTAGGTGTGGCAATGCATCAATCAGCTACAAAGAGACCACCATCTGCGAGACTACTCCTGGCGTGAAGGGCTATGCGGGCTACGTTCGTTTACCTCCCAATACTCTCCAGGACTTGGACTTCAATCAGTCGTATCCAATCAACACGTTCTTCTGGTACTTCGAAAGCCGAAAGGACCCGGCAAATGCACCTCTCGTGATATGGATGAATGGAGGGCGTAAGTACATAGAGGAATAAACGCAAACACTGCTGACTGTGAACGACAGCTGGGGCATCATCGGTCATCGGTCTGCTCGCCGAGAATGGCCCATGTTTCGTCAATCCCGATTCCAACTCCACCAGGCTCAATCCGTGGTCATGGAATAATGATGCCAATATGCTTTATCTCGACCAGCCAGTGAGTGCTGGCTTCTCTTACAGCACTCTTCAAAACTTTACGACAGACCTCATATCTGGAAACACGACGGTGTTGAATGCCACCGATGCGATCCCACAGCAAAACTCAACGCTACTTGTGGGTACCCGGCCTAACATGGATAATACTACTACTGCGTTTGGCTCAGTAGCAGCGGCCGCCGCCGCGTGGCACTTCCTCCAAGTGTGGACGGGAGAATTCCCTCACTATACGCCGAAGAATAAGCGCATCAATCTGGCGACCCAGAGCTATGGCGGTCGTTATGGACCCGAGTTCTACTCCTTCTTCGAGCGACAGAACGAACGCATCCGGAATGGTAGCTTCAAGTCGGCCGAAGCGGATCGTATCCTCGAGCTCGACACATTGCTCCTCATCAGCGGCTTTATCGACCCTGACACGTACTTGTCGTATCCGGAATTGGTCTGGAACAATACATATGGATTGCAGCTCGTGAACAAGACTGTTCGCGATGAAATGATCGATAGCTTGTACAAGAAGGACGGATGTCTGGAGCAGACGTGGAAATGCGGCAATATCTCACAACTCTATGACCCGGACAGCAGAGGCATCAATGCCACTGTCAACAAGATCTGTGCTGATGCCGGCGATTTCTGTGGCTATGTCAGTCCATGCTTCTTCTTCTTCAGATTGCCGATATTCCAGTAAGCGCTGACACGATACGCAGAATGTCCAAAGGCGCTTCAGTGTGACCGGACGTAGTCGCTACGACATCACAGCGCTCGAACCAATATCGATATTCCCACCATTCTTGGCGGGTTACCTCAACCAGCAACACGTCCAAGAGCATCTCGGCGTACCACTTAATTGGTCTATATACTCCGAAGCAGTCTTGAGCGCCTTCGATACCATAGGAGATATCCGCCCAGGCCACGTGAAAAAACTAGCATATCTCCTTGATCATGGTATCAACGTCCATATCTCGCACGGCGATCGAGACTACCTCTGCGTAAGTCATCTCGTCCTTTCGCTTCCGGTCCCCACCTTCATTCCCTTTGTACCTAGCGGCGGTAGCATCAACTAAAATCCCGCGCCCATCAACACACATTACTAACACACTACACCTGCTCACTGCTCACAGAACTGGCTCGCGGGAGAAGCCGCCTCTCTCAACATCCCCTACGCTCAACAGACGTCTTTCCGCTCCGCTGGCTACACCCCCATCCAAACCAACGCAACCTACATCGGTGGCCAAGTCCGACAATTCGGCAACCTCTCGTTCTCTCACGTCTACGATGCGGGCCACGCAACACCACTTAATCAACCGGAAACTGCATATCAAATTTTCGTTCGCGCTATCCAGCATCGGGATATTGCGACAGGCCAAGTACAAATCACAGATCAGTATGGCACGGAGGGAAGGCAGAGTATTAGGGATTTGAGGAGAGATTTGCCGGTGCAGCAGGGATTACAGGTTTGTTATACGTTGGCTGCGGGGGATAGTTGTACGGAGGAGCAGCTTTCTGCTCTGGGGAATGGCACTGCGGTGATTAAGGATTGGATTTTGATGGATAGGAACTCGACGGAGTTATATCCGGAGGTTGTTGGGGGGTTGTGATGTTGGGATGACATTTTTTGTTTTTTTATTGTCGTCAAAAAGTACATTTAGGCATACTTTTCAGTCATTTTTCTTGATGATGCTTCACCAAGCTTTATTCGTACCTTTCTTGCCTTTTTCGAATCTGGTACTAATAATCTAGTTCCCCATCCTATTCGCCCCAGTCGCCAAAGTTGCACTCGCAGGCACAACACCCGGCCTCTCCACCGCCGCCCAAATCGCAGCAGCACTAGCCACAAAACTCACAACCGCGCGTCCGAAATTCACAGAAGCCCACGTATCCACCAATCCGTGCACGGATTCCTCCCTCTTCACACCCGCTTCCTCGGCCTTCAATGTCCTGGCCTTCTCTTCAAGCTTCTTATTGACAGGCTGTCCGAGGAGGTACGTGTATGGAATCAAAGCTAGCAGCAAAGAGGAGGCGGTTGTGTAGAGGATTGCGGGTTTGGTCCAGGTTTGGTCGCGGTAGGCCAGGTAGGCGAATGTTCCGCTAGAGAAGAGGCTGAGGATTGGAGCGAGGAGTTTGTCGCGGGTGAAGAGAGTTTGCCATTGTTTGGCGAGCAGAGGTGCTGGGGCGAGGAGGAGGGCCGGGGTGGTGGAGTAGGATGCTGAGAAGGTTTTGCCTGTAGAAGGAGGGAGAGATTAGTGCTGGGTGGGAGGGAGTTATTGAGGATGCATACCTGCGAGGAAGGCGGAGGCTGTGAGGCCTAGCACTTGGGCTGTTCGGAGGCCTGTGCCTAGTTCGTCTGTGTAGAATGGACGGCCGGACATGGTGATTGTTCTTGTTCCTGTTTTCTTGTGCTGTTGTTTGTGGGATGGAACAGGATGAGAGGACTGTTGAAGAGAAGAGCTCTTGATGCTGAGCAACGTAAGTCTTACCGTGATTGTGGTACCTTGCGGCAAGGCAGTGTCACATGAAAGCGAGTGACATCAGGATGAACGACGAACAGCGCAGCTTCCGCAAAACCTGCTTGTGAGACGATTGCATTGGAGTGCAAGTTGGCAGCGCCTATTCTCTCTACATGAGATGAGGTGCAATTGATAACTTCGATGCACAATAGGCTCGCCGTTCCGGAGCAAGCCATTGTGATGGCAGTGTGCCCCAGCATAGAGTTCTCGAGTCACCTTCTTGCCTTGCATGGTTGTGCTGGGAACACGCTCCCTGCCAGTCCACCCCATTCGGTCAATCGCAAACCACGAAAGCCACATTGAGCTGCATCAGATACGCACCAGCGCACGAGGTAAAGACGGCGTCTCCTTCTCTATAACGAATCCGTCGCAGTGCATGTTGCAGACGCGCGTGGGGTTGCAGCGGTGGTTGGAGAGCTCACGTCATCAGCGTCTGAGCTTTGCGTTGCCTGGCGACCAGCCATTTGTTTATTTGTGGTCCCTGTGCCCGCCACGACGGCGCCAATACTGTGCTGCATCGCATTCTTCAACGTGGCAGCAGTCGGTGAAGGATGGCACGTCCGTCACGACTCTAGCTGCAGCGCATTGCAGAAATGCGAGTAGATTGGGCCTATCGCGAGTGCAGCGAGAGTATTTGGCGCGTAGAATCTGTCAAATGGTGGGCGTGAAGTGTGCCGATACGCTGTTCATTCGCTGGTCGGGGACATGGGTCGCTGCACACCAACAAGGAGGTGCAAGAGGACATGGACCTCGCCACCTTAATATCCCACTGTGCCTTGGTTGAAACTGCTGCGAATCCTCCTCCCCGTGAAGAGCATCTCCCCGTGTTCGGGACGAGTGCAGCAGCAGCAGGATCGTGTGTGACGTCCGTGCTTTGCCTTCTAGTCGTGAAGAAACTCGTTCGACCAGGGAACATCCTTTTCACAAACACACGCCAGAACTTCCAGCGAACGCCTTTCTGCAGCGGCCCGCACACCTCGAAACAATACTCGCTGCCCGTCCCTCCGAGCTGGCTATTGGAGACACGTCGAACATTTTCTGCGCTTCGCGTTCGTGGGCGGCGTTCGGGAGTTTTGCTTGACGAGCGGTACACCATCAGCAGTGTCCTCCATGAGACTGTGACCGCAGCGCCGAACCACACGGACTCGAAACAAGCCGTGACACGCAACGACTGTCGGCGACAAGAGCGAACAACTACGAATGGCAGTATCCAGGCGGCTACGGAGAGCGTTTGTCAACGACGCCAACCACCGGTAGCATTCTGACGGTGCCCGTCAAACGGTCAAGGGTACCCAGTGTAAATAACGAGCAATGGACGAACCACCTCCACCACCGCCGCCACCGCATGGCTCCAATCCCCGGCCACCGGGAGGAGGTCTGCCTGATGGCAACTACGACATCTTCATCATCCCACCACACTCGGCCGGCTCGGGCTTTCTATATCTTCCTTCGATGCAACCCCATCGAAACAGCTTCCTCGCTGGTGTCGCATCTACTCTTCTAGTCGTCGGCCTCTACTCACTGGTGACCCCGGTCATCAAGCAGTGGCTGAACCTGGTAGCAGCGGGCGGCGCGGGCGTGGGGATGACAGTGCTCGTCATCAGCGTCGGCGTGATCGCATGGGCACTGGGCAAGACACAAGGAGAGCACAATGCATCGAAGTCGGAAAATGGTGGAAGCGCTGGTGAAAACGGCCCACGCCAGCGCTCAAAGTACACGGGGCCACCGCCAAATAGTTGGCAACAAGCTCCTCCTCCGCCGCCAGAGCCAGAATACCAGGCTCCACCTCCTCCACCACCTGAACCAGAGTCTCAGGCGCCTCCTCCGCCTCCTCCTGAGCCAGAACCTCAACCCAAATCAACACCCAAAGCGAATGATATGAAGACTGCGTGGGAGAAAGCTAGAGAGGAGACTCGTAAGCGAGAGGAGCAACGGCGGCGAGAAGAGGAGCTGAAAAAGAAACGAGAAGAAGCACAAAAGATGAGAGAAGAAGCAGAGAAGGCTGCAAGAGCCAAGGCAGAGAAGGAGAAGTGGGAGCAGTCGCGTGCCAGAGAGAAGGAGGCGCGTGAACGCGAAGCCCGAGAACGTATCGCACGCGAACGAGAGGCTCGGGCAAAAGAACAGCGGGAGAAGGAGCAAGCGCAGTCAAAAGAGCAGAGAGAAAAGGAGCAAAAGGAGCGCGAGGCGCGGGAGCTAGCCGAGAAGAAGAAGGCGGACTGGGAGAAGACCAGACAGGCTGAGAAGGAAAAGATCGAACGCATTCGACAAGCGTCAGCAGCTGCACCAGCTGCAAGCGTCCGCTCGACTCCCACGAGAACACCTGTCTCGCCCTCGAAATACGAACGTCCAACAGCAAAATCACAAGCTGGCACAGACACGGCATACTCCTATCGCCCCTACGACAAACCCAAATCCACGGCATTCACATCCTCCGCCTCATCCATCTCCGGCCTAAGCGCAAGCAGCTACGCCGAAAGTGTTAGCACCGCTCGAACAACGCCTCCCCCTTCCATGCGAGGCCCCTACTCCACCCCCGACGAAAACAAAATCCAGATCAAAGCCGTTTACCTCTTCAGCGACAAATCCCCCTCCCGCCCCATCTCCCAACTCATCGCCAACGAAGGTCCCGTAACCGACGGCCTCGTCCTAAGCATCAACACCGAACTCTTCCAAATCGACGACGATATCCGAAAAGTCGGACAAAGAGAATGGGATGTCAAAGCTTGGACTCTCAAGTGTGTGGAAGATGGAATGGTCAGATTACCGAATGGGAATGGGGCACTACATGTTCTGAGGGCGACGACGAGGGATACGGATAATAAGCGGTATACGTTTGTGTTGGATGAGAAGGAGGCTTGGAAGGTTGCGGTGGGGATTTCCAGACTCAAGAAGGGGAGTCAGGTGAGGCATTTGAGTACGAATGGGTTGAAGGATGCGGAGGTTAAGGGGTTGTTGGCGAATTTGGGGTGGCTGTGATCGTGCAGCCCGAGGTGGAGGAGAGGTACGAGAGGGAGGAACGATGGGTACGCTTGATGAGGATTGGTTGTTTGGATGAACAAGCGATGCGGCATGAGCGATGGGCGTTTTTCATTCTTTTCATGAAGGATTGTGATATGATGAGCGTTGGTCAGGATGTGCGTTTTTTGCTTCTTCATAGGATTCCCCTTGTTTGGCGATTACTGTTGATGGAAAGAACGAAGAGACTGTGTATAGTTGTAAATACGAATTAAGTGCGAAATGATCAGGATTGGGATTATGCTACGAGAATCACCGCTCCCCACTTTCTTTGCTTTCTTACTCAAATGCTGGGTCATTACGCGAAATGCGACTTTTCATGAGGAATGGAATAGGAAAGGAGAAGCGATGTAAAGAGAATTTGTAAAATGGAGAGAGGACACAAAAAACATTTATGCTGTGAGATGGATAGATTTTCGATTCATTATGTTTTTTTTGTTCATTGCGAAGGAAGTACTAGTATCAGAAGTGTGATACTACTATGGAACTCTGTCTAGCACCTCGCTGTTCCAAGATGTGGCAGAAGTAGAAAGAGACGCTATGCTATGCTGCGCAACCAATCTGCCAGCTCGAGAACACGCTAACCAGATAGCCAAGTAGTAGAAGTGAACGCTCAACGCCAGTTTTCAGATGCCCTTCGCAGACCTGAAGACCTATGAACTTGCTCAACCATCTCGTCGCCCTTAGCAGTTCGATCCCGCAACACCGCAGAATCCGAATCTCGGATGAGCAGTCTGTATTGCCTTGGAAGCTGTAGTTGGTGGCTCGATGGTTGTGGCCGAGACGACTGTTGCGGTGGTGGTTTCCTTTTTTGTCGTCGCTGTTGCTTTCGTCTCTTCTGCAGCACGAGAAGATGAAGCTTCGGCGAGTTCGGATTGGATGCTGGGGATGAGAGCTGGGTCGAGTGAGAATTTTGAGAGGGTGGATGTGGTTGAAGTCGAAGTTGAGGTTGAGGTTGATGGTGTCGCTGTGACGATCGAGAGAGTTGTGACGGTCGCTGTTGAGGCGTCTGATGTCGTAGTCTCGGATTTCGATGTGGATAGCGATTGAGTACGCGTGACGGTGACGGTGGGAGTTGAGGCTTCTGGTGTTGGAGTCATGGTCACGTAGACCGTCACAGGGACGACAGTAGACGTGAGAACTGCTGTGAGAGGCGTGATGCTGGAGGAGGTCTCGGCTTGACGTGTTTGCAGAGTCGATGGCTGAAGAGAGACAAAGTCAGTCTTCGTTTGAATTGAAGTGGTAGAGTTGTTTTCTCGTACCTCTTGATCAGAATGGTGGTTGCGGATGATGAAGACCAGACCGAGTGGCAGAGCGATGGCGCAGATGAGGGAGAAAATGATGGCGAGGATGAGGTATTCTCGCTTCATGCACTTTCTACGACCAGCCTTTGGCTCTTCGATGAGGTCGAAGGCCTTGGCGTTGTCTTGTCCATCAGGTTGGCCGAACTTGCGCAGATTCTCGTTGAGATGCTCTTCGTATGTTGGGAGGAAGGACGTGCCATGTTCGACGTGTGCAGCTTGTGGTTGTTGCACGTAAGTGCTGGCGCCTGCGCCTTTTTCGATGTCTGAGTTGGACATGTTTCGTGCTGTTTGGAACTGCTTGGTTGGTCTGGCCGGTGTCGAGCGAGGTCTGATGGTCTGGTGCTGGTCTTGTATCTGCCAAGTATGGGTATGCTCGAGTATATGAAGTGCAGAAGAGAGACAAAGTTGGACAAAGCCTTTGTGTACTTATCTTTGTGGCATCAATAGAGGTCAATCGCCAGTGACTTGCTCAATCACTATAGACCCGTGACCAGCCATTGAGCAATAGAATAGGCAGTGCGCTGCTCAATAGAGCTCTATTGACAGCTCTCATGCGGCTGTTATTGAGGCGGACGAGTCTATTCGCCCCTCGCACGTGATTTTGGTGAAAAGACCGCTCCTCGCGATGCCTTTTAAGCGTCAATAGAAAATTTCTCAGAACTGCCGGTGAAGGCGCAGATGATGTCGTGTGCTGCTTTCGAGTCATGCCCGACACTTCGAGCCCGCATATTGACTGTGTGGGTAATGTCGCCGCTAGCAAGAACGGTGGAATTGTCGAACATACAACATTGAACGACGTTGTCGCAAGATGCTCGCAAGGAGTCTTATTCCCACGAACAGAATCATCCGGCCAAGAGTGGGGGAGGAGCTCTGGAGCCGCCAGGTATACGCGCTTCATATACCTTTCTTGCCATACGGGTTGAATGGAGTTGATGCGCCACTGAAGCTTGATCTTCTTATTGAAATGTGGTGCAGAGTCGGATGTCCTGTGCTTGCTGAGTGAGGCATCGGTAGGCAAGTGAAAGATCCACTAAGACAATCTTGTACAGCTGGTGTGAAAATGTTCTCTTGGTCAAAGTATTGATCAAATCAGTGCAGCCACTCTGTGCGTAGCAGAAGCGATGTTGTTGGAGGAGAAAGGATCGGGGACAGAGGAGGAGCATGACCGAAGACAGCGGCGGACCTGAGTCCGGCTTCGTGCATGAAAGCTCGAGACAGCCCTTCAATGTTTCTGAGATCGGAAGCAGCTCACCCACATCCCTTGCCTCGACGACTTTGACCGGTTTCTCTTATACCGAATGCGCTGCATCGCGCGCCAGAGCGCTCGCTTGGCTGGCAACTGTCGAGTGCGAGCTCCATCACGATCCCGAAACCGCGTATCTCAACAACCGCAGCTCCGAAGCTTTGGGCATACCATTCGACCGCAGCAGGACAGTCGTGGACAGAACCCTTCGTCGGATGACCACAACGCACTTGATAATCGCACAGAGGAGCAAAAGGCGCGCGAACAGGATGCAGCAACGGTGAAGAAGGAGGATGAGACGATCGAGAGTGATGGCACACGCAAGCCCAAGCTGGTGGGTAAGACGTTCAGACAAAGGAAGAAGGAAGCATTAGGGGGCAGCAGCATACCGAAGCCACCGCCTCTGCCGGACTGGTTTCTGCAGCACAATGTCAAGCTTTACGTCGACACCGTGAAGCCTGATAGGCGGGCTAAGAATGCGAAGGTGTTGCGCTGTGTGGACAATGAGACTGGCCATACCCTATTCACATTGCCCTACTACGGAGCATGGCCTGTTCCTGGTTTAATCCCGGAGACGAACCCTACAGTACCGCCACAGACTGAGGAAACTGCTTCGTCGCCGAAGAAGTCTCTCGATCAGAACTACTTCGATCACAAATTCACTCCTCTTGATCAGGAGCACGTTGCTTCAGAAAAGCCACGAGAGGCTCCTGTCACAGCTGAGCCATCGGAGGATCTGTACAAAGACGTCAATCCACATTCCCTCCTACGATGGGCCATATTGCAAGCAGAAACTGGAGTGCAAGCGGCATTCTCAATTGCGAGCAATACACCGCACGCCTCTTCGCAGGCGGCATCGAGGCTTGACTTGTCCTTGTACTGCAATGATCCGAATTCGCATGTCCAAATGGACGACTTTGTTGAAGATCTTGCCGCGATCTCTGGAGCACACGTTATACGACTCGACGCCAATGATTTCGCCGATTTAGCGGCCGACTATGTCGGACAAGGAGCAGACTCACCTGAATCTTTCGCCAATCTAGCATACGATGTGTTCGGTGGATATACATCACAGACTGTGCCTTCGCAGAGGAAAGCCGAGGACGATCAGGACCAGGCCTACGATCAGGACGAGATGGACGATGAGCAGAACGAGGATGCGGAATCACGAAAACCCGGTAGTGCTGGGAACCCGCTGCCATTCAGCCTGGAAGGCCTCAGAAAGCAGCTCATGAGCCGCCGCTTCGAGTTGGCAAGAGCATTGAGCAAGGTTGGGCCTCAAGATGTCATCATCGATCTGGATTCGAATTGGAAGCCAAACACATTTACTCCCAACAATTCACGCAACGATCAGGAATACGACGTAGCCCGACTGACGAATCTCCTGGAGCAAATTCTCGATGCACCTAAGCTGAGTCAAGGCGGAAATACACTACGCAAATTCAAGCTGGACCAGTCGGAGACGAGGTCGGGTAAGGACGTGAACAAGGCCGATCTCTCCCACGAAGCACTTTGGCGAATGTGGCATTCTAGTGCTGGGTGCTGGCGGCCAGACGCAGCAGGTCTGCTTGCAACGCAGATCCGTAATTCGAGTCAGCAAGAGGCACAGGGACAGCATTCTTTGACAATTCAAACAATGGACGGCAACAATGAAGCGCCCGCGGAGCATCAAGAATGCACCATTGTACACATCCGCGACTTGCGAGACATTACTGTCTCGCGGGTGGGCGAGAGGATCGTCAGAAGACTCGTATCCGTTGTCCAGAAACGGCGCCGAGCTGGCCAAAGGATAGTGATCGTTGGCTCTTCTTGCTGCGATCCTTCTGACTTTGTATCATTGCCACAAGCTCTGGATGAATTCCGAACGCTATCTGTTCCAGCCGTCTTCCGTATGTCGAAACATGATCAGGCTGAGTTCGTTCCTGGGACACCAACGAACGACAACACCACAATGCCACCGTACAGTCGCATTCTGGAGATCAATCTGCGTCATATCCAGCGAATGTTACGCAGTCTGCGACCGAGCGAGACGATCGAATTATTCACGGAAGCTGCTCAGCGCCAGCTACGGCTTGGCGATGACATTCTGGCGAAGAATGTCATGTCGTTTGATATGGTGCAACGCATAGTACTCACTGCCATTGGCCTCTCCGAAGTGCATGCTGTTTCTGATCAAGTGAATGCCAGTCATATCGGGCTTGCGACCATGATTACCAGGCAAGCCGCTCAGGTCGAGCGCGACTGGGCAGACTACGTTCGCAGCAAAGACCTGGGAGTGCCATTTACCGATACTAACAATTTCGAGTCGAATGGTATACCGCCCAAGGCGCCGTCCAAACTCGAGAAGATCAAGAAAGATCTGAATCAGTATGAGAGTAAACTATCGACTGGTGTCATCGATGCTGCCAACATCAAATCTGGCTTCGACCAGGTTCATGCTCCTTCAGAGACTATCGATGCGCTCAAGACAATGAGCTCACTGTCGCTGCTACGGCCCGATGCTTTCAAATATGGTGTTCTGGCTGCAGACCGCTTGCCAGGACTCATGCTCTATGGCCCCCCGGGAACGGGCAAGACGCTACTAGCCAAAGCTGTTGCAAAAGAGTCTGGGTCCACTGTGCTTGAAGTCAGTGGCGCCCAAATATATGAGAAATATGTCGGAGAAGGCGAGAAGATGGTACGAGCAGTCTTCAGCCTCGCTAAGAAGCTATCCCCATGCATCGTCTTTATCGACGAGGCAGATGCTATCTTTGGCAGTCGCAGTTCTGCTGGCAACAGGAACACGCACCGCGAGATTATCAACCAGTTCCTGCGTGAGTGGGATGGCATGGACTCACACAATGTGTTCATTATGGTTGCAAGCAATCGACCCTTTGATCTTGACGATGCTGTCCTACGAAGGCTACCTCGAAGACTCCTCGTTGACTTACCCGTGGCCAAAGACCGAGAATCTATCCTCAAGATCCACCTTCATGATGAAGCGCTTGACAGCAGCGTGGACCTGACCAAACTGGCCGCCGACACCCCGCTTTATTCCGGCTCCGATCTCAAGAACCTCTGTGTCTCTGCTGCGCTCGCATGCGTCCGTGAAGAGAACGACCTTGTTGAAAGCAGTAAGGGTGTCGATAAAGACTTCAAACTCCCCGAGAAGAGGACCCTTTCAGCAAGACACTTTGAAAAGGCGATCAAGGAGATTTCCGCGTCGATCAGCGAGGATATGGGCTCGTTGACCGCAATCAGGAAATTCGATGAACAATACGGTGATCGTAGGAATCGGAGGAAGAAGGCGCAGTATGGATTTGGGGTTGGGCCCGGTGGAGTCGATGAGGATGCGGCGAGGGTAAGGCAAGGGCCGAGTGAGGTCGAGAGCCCATCGACTCCTTCGCCGTCGCCGGGCGCACCCCCGCCGTGAACGGAATGGGCAAGTACCTATGAGATGATATAGATAATAGAGATGTGTCTTGCAGAAGAGTGACTGGATGTTGCCTTCTGTAAGACCATTACCCGCCTCCTGCTACGTGTCTCCTGTCCTGCCCACGATCAAGCTGCAAAATCGTCGTGCATTGATGGTCCTGCCCAGACCGTCTGCTTACAAATTCTCGTCAGAGCATAGCCACAAAGATATCCTTGCACATCGCTTCAATGCCTACGAGAACAACAGCGATACTGAGAATTTCTGCTAGCCCTGCTGAAGCAGAACCTACCACTTTTCTAGACAGATCCACATATCTCTGGCACGCCACCACAGAACACGCACGCCAGGCACAGTGAGATCATGGAGTGCGCAAGTCCCAAGACGGAGTTAGGAAGAGTTGTAGTGCTTTGAAGCCGGTTCTCACATAGCTACTGTAGCTAACTAGGAGACAGTACCTCCCTAGTAAGGTACGGGTGAGACTACCACAGTAGAAGACTCTGCTCGCGTGCGTGCGTGTGCTTTGCATGCGGACAATGCGGCCGCGTCGTGCTTACTATGCTGCGAATCCGGCAATCGTGAAGAGGAGGAAGAAAAATGTGAACTAATCATTCGTTTGAACAAAGCAAAAGGTCGAGATGTATACGCAATTCTCGGCTTGGTGAAGGCTTGGCTTCAGTAGGTGTGGAGGCTCGTTTGGCGCGTGGTGATGCATGGAACGGGCAGCATGCAGTAGACTGCATTTGTGCTTGGCGTGCTACGATACGTTGTGCGTCCGCGGAACAAAGAGACAATGCAAGCCATGTACGTGGTAGATTTTGGAGATGGTGGTCATGTGCGATGTTTTTGTGATACTATCACTGTGCTGTAGTTGTTGATGAATGGAAATAGGTTTGTCGGATGGAAGATGACCCGTGCGTTCGAAAAGCTTTTGCTTGGGAACGCGAACGGGCATGGGAGCGTGGTCGATCGTGTTTGGTTTGGACATGGCATGGGCGAAGACGAGCCGGCACGGCGTCAGATGTCACGCTTGATAATCCGAGAGAACGGGTTGTTGGCCGAAGTGGGAGTAGCAGTTCTGATGAAACGCTCGTTGTGCATAGCGATAGAAGGGCGGGCGGCGGGTTCGTTGTGCTGTGCACTGCCACGCTGCCTTCTGAGCACTCGGCGGCCAACCAACCAGACGTGCCAGCCTCTTGGCCCTCGCGAGCGAGAGATGGCGAGCGGCGTCTGTCAGATCTGCTGCGCTGCTGTACGAGGACTCTCTCCGCTAATCATTCCGCTTTCTACTTCTGCTCCTTCCCTCTCTCATTCACCACTTGGCTTTTCTCTTTACTTGTTTGTCGCTCGCTGACATCCAATCTTGAACTTGGTACCGACCGCCGAACGATTTGGGAATTCGCCGGACATTCGAGAGAGACTACCCATCCACCCGCCACATGACAGCCACGCGCGCGTAGGACTCTCACTCCCCTTCCTCGCCTCTCCGTAGGCACTGCGCTCTCCCTCGCGCTCTCGCTGCGGCCATGCGCTGCCAATTCCCCTTCTCCCTGCTGGCATACGCGGCGTCGACACTCCTCTCGGCATCGGCCAGCAGTACTACCCGAAACCCCATCGGAGCCATATCAACGATCCAGAATGCAACAATCCATGCTCCCAACCACCGAGTAACAGCGCTACACGAATTTGACCTCACATTCGCTGTCCGTGACGAGTTACATGTACGATTCCATCTGGAACCCAACCACGATATCCTCCCCGAGGGCGCAACAATATCATACGTCGACGAAGATGGCACGATATCTCGACATGAAACAGTCGACAGGTTAGCGCATAAAGTCTACCGCGGGACGGCTTGGATACAGAAGTTGGGGAATGAAGTAGATGAGTGGAGGCATGTTGGATGGGCGCGAGCATCGATTGTCAAGGATGGACGAGAACCTATCTTCCAAGGAGCATTCTCAATAGAACGGGATGCACATCATATCCAGACAGCGAGGAATTATATGCGAACAAGGCACTTGGACGATCCTGCTATTGAGGTTGAAGACGCGAACGCCATGGTGTTGTGGAGGGACTCGGACATTCTGCGTGACTCCCAGGTCCTAGGACACCAGGAGTTGAAGCGTGATGCTCTACCGGAGCCGGTATGTCAGGCTGATGCCTTGGGCTTCAATACAAGAGATGATCACCCAGTATTCATGGCCATGAAGTCGAAGCGCTCGGAACAGCGTTACGGGAGGATGGACTTCAGCCATCTGTTCGGCAAACGCCAGGATCTCGATGGAATGACTGGTGGCAACAGTGCGGGAGGCAATCTGATTGCCAGTCTCGGTTCGACTGCTGGATGCCCTACGACACGCAAGGTCGCCTTGATGGGTGTGGCCACGGATTGCACTTATACTGGTGACTTCGAAGATGAACAAGCGGCCAGAGAGAACGTAATCGACCAGGTCAACAGGGCGTCTGCCATCTACGAGAACACTTTCAACATCTCACTCGGACTTCAGAACTTGACAGTCTTCCCTGCGAACTGCCCTGGAACTCCGGTTGCCGCGTCCGAGTTCAATCAGCAATGCTCCGGAAGCGTCGACATTTCGGATCGTTTGAACATGTTCTCCCGATGGCGTGGCACACAGACTGACTCCAATGCCTTTTGGACCCTGCTCAGCTCTTGTGGCACTGGATCTGCCGTCGGTCTCGCATGGCTGGGTCAAGCATGTGTCGGTACCACAATCACTACCAATGGCAGTGTCACTGGTGACGGCCAATCAAATAGTGGTGGACAAGAATCCGTCACTGGCGCCAACGTCGTCATCCGCACACAGGGTGCTTCTGAATGGCAGATTATCGCTCACGAGGTTGGCCACACTTTCGGTGCTGTTCACGACTGCACTTCCAGCTCGTGTGCCAACGAGGAATTTGTCCGGTCCCAACAATGCTGTCCACTCGATGGCAACACCTGTCCTGCCGGAGGCCAATACATCATGAATCCACAGACGACTCAGGGCGTCAACGAATTCAGTCCTTGCTCTGTTGGCAATATTTGCAGCGCTCTGCTCCGCAACTCTGTCAACGGCGAATGCTTGACTGACAACAGAGGCGTCACGACCATCTCGGGACAGCAATGCGGTAACGGCATCGTCGAGCCTGGTGAGGATTGTGACTGTGGAGGTGAAGAAGGCTGCAGAGACGATCCATGCTGCAACCCGACCACCTGCGAGTTCACTTCAGGCTCTGTGTGTGATGACTCCAACGAGGACTGTTGCCGAAACTGCCAGTTCGCTTCAGCCGGTACTGTCTGTCGATCTAGCACTGGCCAGTGTGATCCTGAGGAAACCTGTTCTGGTTCGTCAGCCACCTGTCCCGAGGACCAGACTCAAGAAGACGGCACCAGCTGTGGTGACGGGTTGGAGTGCGCCAGTGGTCAATGCACGAGTCGTAACCAGCAGTGCAGGACTGTCATGGGCAGCTACACTCAGAACAACGACACGTATGCCTGTGACAGCCAAGGTTGTCTCATTCGGTGTGCCAGTCCTGAATTTGGTAGGAACGTCTGTTACAGTTTGCAGCAGAACTTCATCCCCGGCACGCCTTGTGGAGGTGGTGGTCGGTGTGCCCAAGCAGTTAGTTCTTTCCCTACTCTTTTCGTCAGTTCGCCAGGACAATGAACTAACAATACCTCTTCTCACAGGGCCAATGCAGAGGCGCCACCACCGGCGGTCAAATAAAATCCTGGATCGAAGACAACAAAGCAATCGTCATCGGCGTCGCTTCCGCAGTCGGTGGTCTCATCCTCTTCGCCGTCCTCGGCTGCCTCTACCGCTGCTGCAAACGCGGCGGCCGCAGAAGAAAGGCCCCTGTCGCACCTCGACCTCCTCCTGGAGGCTGGCAAGGCTGGAATGGCCCCAACAACAATCGAGGCGGTCCACCGATGCAGCACCAGAACAGCTTCTACGCTCCTTCTTCTCATCCGAGTCAAGGCTGGGCGACTTCGAATCAGAATGCTGGTGGCTGGGATGCTCCGCCCGTCCCTCCTCCGCCGGCTTATCATCAAGCTGGGTCGCCGCCTCCTCCTATGCATAACCAGAGGAGTAATAGTGTGCGGTATGCTTAGATGAGCTGAGCTTGCTGGTCTTCTCTTCGTTGGACCGGGAAGAAATTCCGGATTTTGTTTGTCTTTGCATTTTGGGTACTCCTGGCACCAGGTCCTACCATACACAGTCTTCACGAAGTTTACGGCCACTCGATAGGGATAGAAAACCCCAATATCCATCTTGCATAGTTTTTTGTTTCTGTTTTTGTTTTTGCTTGTGTAGTGTTGAAGGAAGAGACCTTGGACGTCCTTGAACAGGAAGGGAGTCGTCGTTGTTTGTTGGGAAGAAGAACTTAAAGCGAGCTCAGTCGAGATCAGAAGAGGATCGCAGATTCGGTCATTTTATTAAGCTGCCAGATAGAAGTCGTGGTCAGTCAGTTTGAGTGTACATATTTTTAAAGTGTTGCTAGAAGGTTGAGCATTGGAAGGCATAGAGAGATGCTTGTGTAGGCGGGTATAGGGTATCAGGAATGAAAAGAGTGTTCGAGACGATATGGGTTCGATCAGTTTTCTCGGTGCAAATATGTGGCTGCCTACGCACGCATGTGGTCCCGAAGTGTGGTCGGACGAGAAGGACAACCAGCACAAGCACGCGTTGCTTGCAGCACGTGAGGCACGAATTGTAGCCCACTCGCGCGGCCGCGAACGAAGCAGATCTTAGGAAGTCGTGTGTGATTGAGATTGATGAAATGTCACGCCGTATAGATAAGAGTTATGTATCTAAGAGAGAAATATCTGAACCTAGCAAAAAGATATTGGATATCGCCAACGCGCTCTCGAAGAAGAGAAGAAGATACTCCAGTGATAGAAATCGTTGGTATCCCATCCATCGTCGTCATCATCAATTCATGACCTGCAACTCCTCTACTTCTTATCCTTCGGCTTATTCTCCTTCACATTCTCAATAATCTTATCCACCACACTCGGATCCGCCAACGTCGAAGTATCACCCAACTGATCCTCCTCCCCAGCCAAAATCTTCCGCAAAATTCGTCGCATAATCTTACCCGAACGCGTCTTGGGCAGATCCGGAATAATAAAGACTGCCTTCGGAGCAGCAAAAGGTCCAATAGATTTTCGGACTTGAAGGACGAGATCTTTCTTGAGTTGATCATTGACTTCGTTGCCGTCTTTGATGGAGACGAAAGCGTTGACGGCTTGGCCGGTGAGTTCATCGTTTATGCCGACAACAGCGGCTTCGCCGACAGCGTTGTGTTCGATGAGAGCGGCTTCGATTTCTGCGGTGGAGAGACGGTGGCCGGAGACGTTGACGACGTCGTCGACGCGGCCGCGGATCCAGTAGTAGCCTTCTTTATCGCGGGCTGCGCCGTCGCCGGTGAAATAGTAGCCTTTGTAGACGTTGAGGTATGTGTCCATGTATCTCTTGTGAGCGCCCCAGACTGTACGGGCCATGGATGGCCAGGCTTGTTTGAAGGCTAGCACGCCTTCTTTGTCGTTTCCGGAGATTTCTTCGCCCGAGACGGGGTCGATGAGGGCGGGTTCGATGCCGAAGAAGGGGAGGGAGGCGGAGCCGGGTTTGGTGGGGGTTACGCCGCCGAGAGGGGTGATTACGTGGGAACCGGTTTCGGTTTGCCAGTATGTCTACGATGTTGTTAGCGGGGATGAGATTGTTAGGTAGTATTGGACTTACGTCGACGATGTGTGCCTCCTTCTTGCCGACAATCTCGTGGTACCATTTCCAGACTTCGGCGGCGATTGGCTCTCCGACGGATCCCAGAACACGGAGTGACTTCATCTGCTGCTTGACGTGCTCGTCACCTGCTCGCTTGAGCAGACGCAGAGCAGTTGGGGCCACGTAGAACTGGGTAACTTGGTGCTTCTCGCAGACATCCCAGTATCTGCTGAAATCTGGGTACGCTGGAGTACCTTCGAACACAACAGTAGCAACGCCAAGAACCAGAGGGGAGTAGACGACGTAGGTGTGTCCTGTGATCCAACCCACGTCACCTCCGCAGAAGAATATATCCGAATCGTGGATGTCGAAAACGTACTTGCCAGTAGCTGCAGCTCCGACCAAGTATCCGCCGGTAGTGTGCATGACACCCTTTGGCTTGCCGGTAGAACCAGATGTGTAGAGCAAGAAAAGCGGGTCTTCAGCGTTCATGCTTTCTGGTGCATAGTACGCTGGCCACTTCTCCATCTCCTCATGCCACCACAGATCTCTTCCCTTGGTCCATGGAACTTCAGCACCGGTACGTTGGTATACCAAGCAAGATGTGACATCTGGGCATTGCTTGAGAGCCTCGTCCACAATCTTCTTTGTGCCGATCAGCTTGCCTCCACGCTTACCCTCGTCGGTGGTGATGACCACTTTGGACTCGGCATCGATAATGCGGTCTCGGAGAGAATCGGAACTGAAGCCAGCAAAGACGACAGAGTGAACTGCGCCGATACGGGTACATGCGAGGAAGGCGATCACTGCTTCGGGAATCATGGGCAGGTAGAGTGCAACTGTGTCACCCTTCTTGACGCCCATCTGCTTGAGGACCCACGAGAGTCTCGAGACTTCTCGGAGAAGCTCTCCGTAGGTGATGGTTCGGCCTTCTCCCTTCTCGTCAGCTTCGTAGATGATAGCTGGCTTGTCTGGATTTTTGTGTGCGTGACGATCCACGCAGTTGTAGGATGCATTGAGCTTGCCCTCTGTGAACCAGGCATTGTCACCGTTTGTGAGAGAGCCGGAGTGTACTGTCTGGAAATCCCGTTCCCAAGTCAATAGTTCGCGTGCAAGCTTGCCCCAGAACTGATCGGGATTCTCAATGGACTCCTGGTACATCTTTTTGTACTCATCGAGGGATCCAATGTGAGGCTGCTTTGGGTGCTTCCTATGTCAAGGTCAACATTTGTTCCCAGGCTTCAGATGCTGTCGTTGCTTTTTACTCACTTCAAGAAAGCCTCCGGGACATGGTATGTTTCCGCAGAGTGCGACTCTGGGATGCCATTTGGTGGCTGCTCTGCGCCCTCGGACATGGCTCAAGCAGTTGTTTGGGTGCTGTATGAGCTCTGGTCTTGCCGCAGCTTCGGTGCTACAGCAGAAGTGAATGCGGTTCCAGGTGCAGTCAGGAGGCAAGTGGTGAGTTCGTGCGCAGGTACAGAGCTTCTGGAGCTTTTAAAATATCTCGGACCAGCGGTGCCGGCTAGGATGTCAGTTAGCAGTTTCCGAGGTGAGCGATTGCGGGTTCTTAAGCGTGGACCCACAGCTTGTTCGAGGCGCGTGTGTGCTCTGGCGGAAGTGGGAATTGGACGAGAAGCGGAAGAAGCAGCGCGCTGGTGGAAGAAGTACTTTTGTGAGCGGTAGGACAGCTGGAGCGACAGCTTGTCGTACGTCAAGCGCCATCGCCAGACACTGCGAGCATCATTGCCCAGACCGCGAGCCATCCCATAGCGATACAGCACGCGCTCCGAGACCCCGCCAACCGCTGACGTTTGGGAGGGGTGCTCCAGTTTCTTGGACGACCATGCACGCCAAGCAACTTCTCAGCCTCTTCCATTCGACCGCCGCAGAGATCGGCTGCGGGAGAGGGCGATGATATGGCCAAAGAGCTAGCTGCAGTTATCGACTTACACTGTGTGCGAACCCGTCTGACGTTCAGACATTTGGATTGGCTCAAACCATCTCGCTACTCCAGCATTATGCCCCAGCTCCAAGATCATTTCAAACACGCCTTACCGACTCCCGCACACGACTCCGGCGTGGAGCTCTGCTGTACCGTCATCGCGATATTTCTGTCAAAAATGCTTGGGAGCTCCCGTCCAGCACGCGAGCTGCCCGTGGCCCATGTCGCCATGCTTCTTGTGACAATGTATACTGCGTTGCAAAGGATCAATGGCGGAGCACATGTTCTCAGCACACGTCGGACTGCACAGGCTTGGTCTCCGTATAGCCGCCGCAGCAGCCGCTTTGGATCCATCTTTGTCGCCAGTATCGCGTGCTCCGGATGACCAGGATGCTTTTCGTGCCATCTCCCTCCTCTTGACCGAATTTACAGTTGCAACCGACCGGCAACCGCTTGAGCGCTCAAATAGGCGGCTGCAAGCAGACTCGGCAGAGCCTCAGGAGGCGCTAAGCGCAGGGATACGCGGGTCTCCAGCCGACGGCATTGTTTCATGGTCGCAAGTGTCTATTCATGTGAGGCAGCAACAGGATGATGTCGGTGGTGAACGACTCGTGTTTTAGGATACCTCCATCAGTCGCCGTCGACATCGACGCACTCGTATTGCTCTTCAGAAGTGAATCGTCGTTGGACCAATGATAACAACTGCCAATGCCCATTCCATTTACGGCCTTGTGGCTGGTCCCTGAGAGGCACTAGGAGGTATGTCGCGTCGAGCAAGGCGCTCGTGTTGCTGGCACCTCTTCTGTTCACTTCTTCACGCGCGCAAATCCATGTGAACGTGAATGCCGGCAGAGTGATGTGCGGTGAGGCGTGCTGTGAGCGATAACGGGCGGTACTTCGCTCGTTCGGCCGGGCAACCACCTTTCGCGCATTCCGCAGTTACGGCAGTGATGCTTCACTAGAGACGATACCATTGACCCAGCCAGCCGCTTCTCGACTCCACCGAGCGGACTATGCGCTGCCGGCCTCGCAACAGCCCACCACACTCGTTTGATGAGAAAGGATGAGTGCGCTCTACGGCAGCATACGACTCACGCCCTCGAACTCGCCCTTCTTCCGATCCCCGAGCCCACGTTCTCCTACGAAAGCCAAAGAAGAGCCGTGCTTGCATCTGCACAAAAGCATTGGAACCACAACAGTAGCTGTTAGTGGCTTTGACAACCTGTACAGTCGCAGCAAATTCGCGTACACAGCGGGAGCTGCTGCCGTGGTCGTCACAGTCGACCAGGATCTCAATATTACACAAGACTTCTTCCGTGCGAAACCAAATTCGAATGGAGCGGCGCGAGACACTGTCGGAGGATGGCCTTCCACACCCACACCGAGACCGACCAGCCAGCTGATCAAGGAAGGCGCATCACCGCTAGGCGCTGCCAGCCGAGACTGGTCAGACTCGCCGAGTGGACGGTCCACGACAGCTAAAGATCGGGTCAAGAGCGCTACTTCTGTGGCATTGAGCGCCAATGGGAAGTGGCTGGCTGTAGGAGAGACTGGATACCGCCCTCGAATTCTCATCTTCGCGCTCAAGGAGGGTTCGTCCGAGGCTCCCATATGCATCCTGTCAGAGCACTCGTTCGGAGTGCACGCGCTCAGCTTCAGCCCGGACTCCCGGTACCTTGCCTCTCTGGGGACCGTCAACGATGGCTTTCTGTATGTCTGGAACATCGAGGAGCGCACTGGCATTGCAACTCTGCATGCTAGCAACAAATGCACGACCTTTATTAATGACATGACATGGATGGGCAACAGCATCATCACAGCAGGGCTGCGATTTGTGAAGATATGGAGGCCGGACGAGGATGCGCCAAGCGAGGCGCGAGAAAGCACTCGCCATGCTTTA
>JAASLH010000133.1:0-24237 GCA_013365245.1 Cercospora brassicicola
CCACAACATAGACCCTAAAAAGCCTTGAACTCAACGAGTCTAGTCCTTTTCCCAGCAGCCTGCGGGAACGACACTCTCAGCTGAGAAGTGCTCAAAGAAGGCCAAGATACCTTCGTGATACCGTTCGCTAATGCCTTATCTCCAAAAGCACCATTTCCTTGAATCTTGACCCAGTTGTTGTTCTCAAATCGCAAAATATCATAATCCGTCGGAACCGCAAACGTGCTACCATCATCGTAGAACGCCAACTCGCAACCAGTAAGCTGCGTTGCAGATCCAAAGTTGATCGTATACCACTGCGTGGAAGCACCACTCGTCGCATCCGAATCCCAACCATTCGGTAGCTCAGGCATGAACCAGACTCTGCCATCAATGGCATCGTGGATACGCTCCGCGTTGTTTCCGCTTGATGCCGAGCCAGAAGGATTCTGTCCTCGGACGAGTTGGATCGATTTAGCGATTTGGCTTCTGTTAATAGCTGGTGCCGAAGCACTGCTGATCTGCGCTGTAACTCTGCTCAATCGTGGAGATGTAGCGACGACTTGGCCATCGACTTCCACACGAAGACCTGTGCCTTGACCATATTTACTTCCGTTGGCATCCCATTGGATCGCGACACTGTGTCCATGATATGGAACATCTTGCAGGCGGAAGAATTGCAGAGAGCCTTCGGGAACCATAGGGTTGACTTCGAGAGTGTTGTCTGCTCGTGGGCGGAGACCGACGAGGCCGGAAATGATGAGGTCGTTGTAGCCGGAGTGGAAGTAATGTGGGGATCGAGCGAGGCCGACGATGGGACCGGCTTTGTCGGGTTCGTAGTCTTCTTCGAGGTTGAGTTTGTTGTTCCAGTAATGTAGTTTTGTGTATTTGCGGAGTTCGTCGAGGTAGTCTGATTTGGTGATAATGCTTTGGGTGTATTTGTTGAGTAAGTTTGCCATGGCGTAGAGGACTTGAGTGGTTTGGTAGGGCCAGACTGGGCCGTTCCATTGACACTCTCGGTTGCTGCCTTCGTAGCGATATTGGCGCATGTAGTACTGGTATGATGGCTCCACTGTGCGCATGCCGGTGGAGCCTCTGAGTTTGTTGGTGTCTTTGAGATGCTTCCAAGCTTGGTTGTACTGGTCGGTGTTGTCTGGCATGGAGAACATCCATGGAATATATCCATTGAGCTCTCGGCCACGAATCGGCTGGTAGTATTGAACAAACTGATTTGACCTCTGGTGACGGTCGATGAAGTGTTCAAAGGTGGTGTTCCACATATCAGCCTGGAAGCGGGACTTGATGTTGGCTGCTCGGGAACGGTAATCAGAAGCCACGTTGCCTTGACCCGCGAGGTCCGCGACGTTGGCGATAGCGAGAGCATTCGCATACATGTATGAGTTGATCGTAGGTCGGAATGCTTCACCGCCCCCAAAGCCGTCTTGTCCCCCAGATGCATCGATACTGGAGATTGTGTATTCAGTCGCATCGGCGAGCGGCTCGCGCCAATAAAGGCCTTTGGAAGTGTCCAAGGCATCGTTCCATTGCTGGAAGAGGTTGGTCATGGCATTGAGATGAGTTGTAATCGCACCCCTGTCGCCATCGACCAGATACCGTTCCCAGACACTATCTGCCATCCACTGGGCAAAACGTTAGTCGACAGTTTTGCAAAGAGCCAAAATTGGCCACTCACGTCTGTAAAGTGACGATCGTTGCCGCCATTGTACATATGTCGAATGTAATCATCAGCATAACGACGATCGCGCAACCATCGGCCTTCACCCAAGTGGAATCCAGTGGCATCGTTCAGTGTTGCCCAAGGCTCAAGTTGCCAGCCTACGTCGTCGAGGAACTCTGCATCTTGCATAAGCCAATGTTCGCCTGTTCTCTGATCTCATTCTTACCTGTCGACACATAACCACGTTGTCCAAGGTCCCTCTGATGAGCACGGAAAATCTTCCATCGGTAGTAATACACATCCTGAATCTCGGAGTCGGAAGCCTCAAAGTATGGGATCTTGTCCCTGTACCACGCAGCATCATTGCCAAAGTAGCGATTGGCCAAGCTGTTGGTATCAAGTGCTGCAAGCGCAGTCCCGGTAAAGAGACCGACTGTCAGTATACCGCGACGCATGCTGGGCAATGGACAACAGTACGTCTCAGAATTCTAGTGACGCTCATAACCTGCCACTGAAGAGTATTATATGCGTGTTTCAATAATTCTTCCAGTAAGCCATGCCAAGAGTCCTTTACCCGGAATAGCAACATACTCAAATTTCTCCGATTGCTTGTTGCTCCACCACATGCTTTGCGTTGCGCCACATGAGGCAAGTCAAGAAGTGTATAGCACACTTGACTCCGCAAAAAGAAGAGCAAATGTGGGGCTCCGCATTGGATTGTACTGCAACACCCTCTTTACCCACCGGAGGCTAAGACCGTGTTTGCAACGAAGTGGGTACGAGTGCCTCGTGACTGATGACACCCATCGATGCTCCGGAGGGCAGCCAATGCTTGGGTTGGTAGTGCATTGATGTGAATTAGTCCGTCGCTGAATACACTCCGCAAGACGCGACGGACAGTGTCTTCGAGAACAAGTAGGAGATATGCTGCCCGCATACTTACTCAAGTACCGCCCGTCCAGTCGTCAATGAATGACGAGGTCGAACCACTGATTCAGCAGCAATGGTTGCTTGAATCCTGAGACTGCTTCATTCGAGATAACGCAGAGCAAGAAAATAGCCATACTTCACTGTCCAGGAGCCATGTCTTGTCAATCTCTTGGATCTAATTGAATTCTTCCGCTCAGCTGCTTTCTTCACACTAATCTTACGCACCGGAAATTTCTCGTCAACAACATGGCAAGCCACGCTTCGAAAGATTCGCTCTAATATTTGCCCTCCGTATCGCAAAGGACAACTGGCTCCAAATCGCCTCTCTGCGCGAAGAATTTCCATAGCGGTCGATCCAAACCACGAAGAAGGCCGGTGTTAGACTGGCACCCGTCTCCTCAAAAGATTTTTTTCCCTCCAAGGCGGTCGATCCAGAGCACGAAGATAGCGGAAATTGTCTGGCATCTGAGCGCCAATCCGTGGCACCATGGAGCGACAGTCAAACCGAAGCTGTGAATCGGCACGATTCTCGCATCACAGTGCATCCAGGTATTCTGCATCTGCAGGCTGGTATGCTTGCAAAGTATACTGCATTGCTGATTGTATGCTGCGTAGGAGAGAAGTGAAGTTTCAAGTGTTATCTTTTCGGCGTTTTCGTCATCCTCACAGCACCTCTCGTTGCTGACCGCTGGTCCATGGATCGAGAACAGCACTGGGCGGCGAATCCTGGGGATGATCTTGAAACGCCGTGGCCACCTTGAAGAATTGCGCGTGTTGGATATTTCGAGTATTCTGTCACGAGGCAATTTGCCTATCTTGCCTTGGGACCAAATCGGATCGCGACCAGGAAAGTTGTACTTCGGTGTGGTATTCCAAGACACCTCGGCATCGCCGAGCGAAACCTTCTATTCCCAGGCCATGCTTGCCTCGTAAGGCTGGATCGGATCGTGAGCTTGGCAGGGCAGCAATGGGTAGGACCGGATGCTACGCGACAAAAAGTCACGTTCAAGCGCATCTGGCTGCCTATCTGGCCTCACGTCTTTCTGACAGTCGTTTCAGCCTTGCAGAAGCTGCTGCGACGCTGCCATCCAGGGCGTTCGTGTCATTGGATTACGGCGCTTTTTCCGGTGCGCGTAACCTGGTCCGGACGGTCTCTCACCCCGGCCAAGCGCCAGATAAGGCAGCTGAAGCGCAATTCGACTGTGCCTCATTCATCACGAGCGTTCCTACGACGAATCGGCTGGCGGTACGTAGGATGCTGCTAATAATCCCTCAAACTTTGTATGCAAAAGTATGGCGCATAGAGTCGGGTCTTGAGCGTACAGTAGTGCTTATACAGTTTCGATGTGTTGCAGTCGCTGACGTAACAGAGTCACGGATCAACCCAAGTCCTTCTCCAGGAACGTCCGTTAATGTGCATTCGTCCGCGTCCATTCAGCGTACCGATGACGACCGTTGTCATGGCAAGCATATCCTACCAACCAGCCATTTCCATGTCGCTCACGCGCCCACTGGAGGCGTCTTGTGGAGTCATGTTGCCGGAGAGTAATCAATCTTGCAATAAGATCCAGCATGCTAGCCTTCCTTTCGAAGTTCTAGCTTCCTTCTAGCCCATTCACAAACAGGTTTGCCAAGTTGCCAAAGCATGACTGCAGGAATGTTGGTTTGTGAAGGGATCCCTGCTCCCACGCAGTCAGGCCATTAGCAACAACCATTGGAACGACAAAATTTCTCATTGACGTCCGTCGCGCTCTAATTCGTCAAGCATTCGCCACCGGAATAGAAATGGAGAGCACGCGCAAAATATGATGATCCACAGAGAGATATGCTGCTGCGCACGAATTGGTGACTTCGTATCTACCGCGGTGATTTGGCCCACGAAACCAACGAGCGAGACCGAGCCGAAGTCGGTTCATGAGGGCGACACGGTGGCAGCACCCTGGTAATTTCCTTGGCAGTATATGGGGGAGGCTCGAGCATGGGTATTTTCTGTAGGTTCCACTTGTTCTTGAGACCTGACGCATCGGCGTGCATAAGAAACTGGATCTGTGAAGGCGGATTAGTGCACGGGCACGCGCTGTGCAGCAGTCGCGTGTCCGTCTATAGCCGTCCCCGTGGGCGGCAATTACTATCATGTAATAGCCCCATATGGCTTGCGGCATATTCATGGCATCGCAAACAGGCATCATGGAATGTCTATTTGAGCACGGCCAGTCCTGCAGATTTGTTCTGGTTCTTCAGTGCCCTTCAATAACACTCATACGATACCACCCGCGCCAACATGTACGGGGACGAGAAGAAAGTCAATGGTGAGGACCTTCACCAAGTCACCACAGCAGGCTATGGTGACGTGGAGGATCTGTCCAAGCCAACCAGAGAAGTCGATGCTGTACGAACGCACCACAACCAGCATTGCGATTGAGGCATGAACTGATCGGTACTCCAGGTCTTCGGTGAACTCTCTGAAGATGGCCCAAACTACAAGGATGTGAGTAGCCACGGTGCTCGCGATGCTGCGAGAGTACTGACAAAGGTGTAGGTCGGCTGGATCGGCACTATCATTCTGATGATGAAGACCCAAATCGGTCTCGGTGTCCTTGGTATCCCATCTGCGCTCCACTCTCTCGGCATGGTCCCTGGCGTAATCATCCTCCTCATTATCGGTACCATGACAACCTGGACAGGCTACATGGTTGGTCAATTCAAGCTTCGTCATCCAGAAGTGTACGGAATCGACGAGGCCGGTAAGATCATGGGCGGCAAGATTGGTCGTGAGATCTTGTACTGGGGTGAGTGTCTGCAACGGTGTCTCTCGATGCGATGTTGGCTAATCGCTGAGCGACAGGCTTCAATGTGTACTTCATCTTCTTGGCTGCGTCCGCGATGATCGGTATCTCGATCGGTCTGAACTCTCTCTCATCTCACGGTGCCTGCACCGCCATCTTTGTTGTGGTAGCTGCCCTTATTGGCTTCGGCTTTGGTAGCATCCAGACTCTCGGCAAGGTCTCGTGGATTGCGTGGGTCGGCGTTGCTGGTATTCTCACAGCTGGTATGTTGAAGTGACCTGCACTTGCGGGACAAAGCTGACATCAGGCAGTCTTCACGCTCACCATTGCTGTTGGCGTTCAGGACCGACCTGCGGCGGCACCACAGACTGGTCCATTCACTTCTGACTTCAAGGTCTGGGGAGATCCAACATTCGCTGAGGCCATGTCTGCCGTTTCGACCATCGTCTTCGCCTTTGCTGGTTCTCCAGCTTTCTTCTCGATCGCCTCTGAGATGCGCAACCCTCGCGACTTTACGAAGTCGCTTTTCGTTGCGCAAGCATGCGTGTCGCTGGTTTACCTTGTCATTGGTGTCGTCGTGTACTACTACTGCGGCTCGTATGTCGCTTCGCCCGCTCTCGGATCTGCTGGTGTTACCATGAAGAAGGTCTGCTATGGGCTGGCACTGCCCGGCTTGATTGCCAGTGGCATGCTCTTCGTTCATGTAAGCTCGTTGTTCAATACTAGACATGGGACCTGCAACTGACATTTTCCAGTTGCCAGCAAAGAGCTTCTTCATGCGTTTCATGCGCAAGAGCGAGCATCTTACCAAGAACACACCAATTCACTGGATGGCATGGCTGGGCTGCACCGGAGGCGTCGTGATTGTCGGCTACCTCATTGGAAGTGGTATCCCAGTCTTCAACGAGCTCATCTCCCTCATCGGCGCAGTGTTCGCCACATTCATGTCTTTCCACCCCATGGGCTGCATGTGGTTCTACGACAACTGGAACAGGAGTGATCGCAACATGAAGTGGAGGCTTGGTGCCGCTTGGGCTGCCTTCATTCTCATTGCTGGCACATTCATGGTAAGTTGCATTGTGCAATTGCTGTTCACTGCAACGTGTCCGCTAACACTTTCGCAGATGATTGGCGGCACGTACGGTTCGGTGCTCGGTATCATAAACTCCAAGGAGCGTACCTCGCCGTGGTCTTGCGCGGATAACTCCAACTCAAAGGCGGGTTAGAGCGCACAGCACGCAACCTGAGCCCCACTATCAAATGCTGGTACGCAGACATGAGTGGTTTTCCAGTCCATAGATTATATCCCAGCAGTGCCTTTGCATGACTTGGAAGCCAACCAGAGCCTTGATTACAGCAGAACACTGTATTATACCGCAGTCGCGGATAAACAATGCATATAGACGAGCATGGAAAAGAACTTTCAGGCTTCAGTCGTGTCTCGAGGGAAAGTCGTGAACGCCGCCAAGATGGTGTTCGCATCTTCGCGACACAGTGTCATGCGATCTCTTGCGGCTATGTCGTCGACGACATCCCGTACTTGTTCTTGGACAGCCTGGACGATCTCGTCCAGCTGGGATCTTGTCTGGCCGGGCCGCCACAAGGTGCCCATATCTTCGAAGATGACGCGCTTTTCACGACTCTTGGCTCTCAGGTCGATGAGCCAATCGGTGTATCCATTGCCAGCAGACCTAGAACCAGGAGGGGCAGGCAGCAATGTCCACACCTGCAGTCGCCTGACTTGTTCCAAGAAAACGAGAGGTGCCTTTTCGAAGAAGAGACTTGTCACTTCGTCCAAGCGCGGACTCTGTCCTGGATTCTGCGGTTCCACGAAACTTGGTCTCGCCCAGGAGCACATGAACATTCGTTCTCGGAAGAATATTGACGCAGCTTCTTGTCGTATCATCTTGCTGACGGAGGTGATGGGCGGCGCCACGCTGAAAGGTCCGAATTTGGCCCCCAAGGATGTCTTGTAGGACTGATAGATACGCAGCCGGAGCTCTGCGGGAAGGTCCAGGAAACGATCAAATGTCGTGCCTTGATCATCGGCGAGCTCGAGTGAGGCGATCATGCCCGCCCGGTTGTTCGATGACCTGAGCAAGCGGATGCCGCGTTCTTCACAGAACTTTCGCAGTTCCTCTTCACGGCACTCGTCGTAGATAAGCAAGCCTCGCTGTCTGCGCGACTCGATCGCGAAATGTCTGTCGGCAGGCAGGAGGTCTTTGTTGTTCTGTTTGGAAACATCATCGTCGGGTAGTTGGATTTTCACCTTCCAGTAATTCTTCTCGGCGAGAGTGTAGCCACCCCAAGAAGGCTCGTAGCAGTACTGCACCATTGCATCTCTCGTTCGTAGTGCGAGTGTTGTGGTGACAGAAGTTGGAATGCAGAAGAGGAGGGAAGCCGTACTCCAACGGGGATGAGATCAGGCAGCCACGCGGTCTTGGCGTCACGACGCGCCCTATGAACTTTGGAAGTCACGAAACGGGAAGTCTACCACGAGCACCATTAACCGATTTATCCAACACGCTCATCAGACGACTCCTCTCGGCTGTCGCCTCTCCACAACAAAACCGCGCTCTACTGGCCGCCGATGCGGTGACATTAGGCGCACTCCGCCCAGTACCCGGCGCCGCGTCTTGGTCTCCTTCATCTGCTCGAATCCTCCCGTCTTGGACCGCGTGTCGCTGCCGAGAAACATCAGAGAGCCCACCAGCGCGATGCCAGCCGGCGCTGCGGCGAAGATGAAGGAGCACTGGTATCCGACAAGCACGTCATGGCCGTCCCCATACGCCTCCATCTCGACCGTGCCGGCGATGCCAATACCTGTGCTCAGCCCATAGCTCAGCGCCGCGTGCAGCAGAGTGACGGCGATGCTCTGATACTCCTGCTCCAAGCTCTCCACTTCAATTGCCCGACCCGCGGCTTGTGCCAGGGTTCCGCACAATGCAATCATGCACGCGGCAGGAAAAATCATGGCCCAAAACGTCACATCGCTGGGCGCCGCTGCGAGTAGGGTGTTGGCAAGAATGAGTGCGAGGTTGACGCCGGCCAACAAGTACTTCGCCGACGCCCATGTCAAAAGCCGGGACGAGGCGAATGTCGTCGCTACTGACAATACTGTGATAGGCTGATAATTTGCGCCACTCTCGATGAGACTGTATTTTCGAATTTGTGTGCCAAAGAGCCCAAAATACCAGAGGAAGACACCCAGGGACAAGCTGGAGCACAAAACCATGAACAAAGTCCTGGGGAGGTGCCGCGATCGCCATAGGCCGACAGGCAGCACTGGATTGGACGCGATCCTTGTCTCCCAGAAGAAAAAGGACAGCAGGTGGCCCAATGCAATGGGAATGAGGACGTAGATGTACGCTTCATCCCAGCCCACAACTCGTGCCTGATTGAACACGAAGTTGAACAGGCAAAGGCCCGCGATTCCGAGATAGCTTCCGATCAGATCGATTCTAGCCCGGGAGCGAAGTGGGCTGTCTCGAGGTACTGTGGCCAAAGCAAGGAAGAGGAGCATCGCGCCGCAGCAAGCTGGTGCTATGAAGCTCCATTTCCACGCGGTGAGTTGCACGATCATTGCAGATAGCACGCATGATGTGGTGGTGCCAATGAGCGCCATCGCTCCCATGAGACTGAGCGCCAGGGCTCTTTTCCTTCCAGCCGGCATGAAGACAACGACCAATGCAATCGCATTCGAGGTCACGAAAGCGGCTCCAATGCCCGCAAATGCTCTCAAGATGCATAAAGCCGTGACACTTGGTGCAAAGGCACAGCTCAGCTGAAAGGCTATCCAGAAAGTGCAAGCAGCCAAGAGCATCAGTCTGTGACCACAAGCTGAGCCAAATTGATGTCCGAGCAGCGAGAATGCTGCATGTGTTAACGGATATGAGGCTGCGATCCATGCTGCGTCCGCCATGGTCTTCGCCCGGTCGTGCTCTGGTAGCACTTGGCTTGAGCGGTCAGTGGCATGCAATATTGAGCTTGACAGCGAAACTGCGGTGGCCAACCCTTGACCGTACGGATAGAATAACAGGGCCTGGAAAAGGCACAGAGTGGCTGTAAGTAGCATTTCACTGCTTCGCCAAGGAGCCTCTACAACCACATCTCCGCCACCTTCGGTCGGCGCCATGGCTGTTCTGCGAGAGGATACCCCTCGCGATTGATCGCCCGAGAGTCCACTAGTGGCGATCAATATGCTTCCATGCACGCTTTTGACTGGCACAGCCTTTCGTTGCTGCCCACTCCAGTGTCGCGGTTGTCCACTTGCTGTTTGCGCCAGTGGAGACAGACCTTCGCCTAGAGGCACTTCCTCCAGAGCTGTGCCTTGCGTTCTAGCTAAGGAAATTTGGCTGTCCAGACTGTCGATCCAACAATCGATTCGGTCCTGCCTCATTCGCATCATGTTCATCTGATCGGCCCAATTGGCAGCCATGGACTCCGCACTAGGAGACTTTGGACGCCCCACCCGACCGTAAGCCGGCATGAGAGACGCTGGAAGCCCTTGGAAGTAGTCTGCGGACTGTCGACTACGTGATCGAGTCATCGGGGAGTGATTGCACTGGAAAGCATCGTATGCGGCTTCATCCTGAGTGTAGGGACTTTGGCGAATCGCATCTGGCCCGAGGAAGACGTGAGCGAACGCAGGATGAACGCCCGAGAGTTCTGGTATCGGTCCCGATTCAGAGCATTGGAGCTGGTGTCTGTCTTCATCGTACTCAGCTGACGTGCGCAGAGGCATCCTCTTCGAGCTGCTCCAAGGCGTATGACCTTCGCAGCAATGTCATCAGTACTAGTACCACGAACCTACACGGTGACAGAGAAGCAGAACAGAGATCCCGCTCTCGCAAATCATCGATGCCTCGGCCAATCTCGCCTTGTCGACTTTCCTGCTATAACGGGCGAAATGTCACTCCAACCTTATGTGCTCCATTCGTCAAGGATGTATTGATCAAAGTTGTCTTCTGGAACATTGACATCGACCAGGATAATTTCAAGGCCGACATTTACTCGCAGCCTGGTCGGTGTCACTATTCCCGACAGTTTACCAAACTAGGATGTCTAGCCGGGCTTCTATGTGATGATCAGATTGCATATAGGCCGATGTGTTGAGGCACAAGCCATCTAGTGCTCAGAGAAGCTTTCGTCTGACCAGGAATAGCTGCCCTGTGCTCGCTCTATAAGAAACTTGGATTACTTGGCTCATCTGCACTGCCCAGTATAGGTATTTGATCACGCTCGTGCAATCTACGCTAATGGTGCGGTGCCGCGAACGCTAAGAAGCTCTGGGCATGAATTTGATGGATTATCCGGCCAAGCACAGTTTGGAGAGCACTCGTGACTGCGACGAGTGGATGCGATCGCAGCCACTGATGAGCGTTGTTGCCTGTCACCGACGCAGGACCGACTGATAGCAAGCGGACATGCTCATACAGAGGCCTGAGCGCGAGGGTATGACTCCCCGCTTTCGACATTGTCATTGTGGATACTGCGTTATGGTATGCAGCAGATCTACGACCTCTGCTTTTGCCCATCGCAAGAGATACAGTGCATTTCTGTACAGTGCGGTGCTATCGCGTTGAAGGCAAGTAGAGTGACAGGCTCGGCTCCCTTGCCCTAATTCGTTGGCGCGTCCTTTCTTTCGCCAGATTGCCGAGTGATGTTGGCAGAACAGGTCGACTCTGTGCCCGCCCCTCTCATGAGGGCATACGCTGGCTTGTGATCCGAAACCAAGACAGGAACCTCACTTGCGCGCCGCATCCACAGGAATGCTAATCGTCCACCTTCTTCAGTCACCCATTCCATGAACAGTGCATGGCGAAGCAGACCTCGAGCTCGTCGGCGAAGCGCTCTCCGACACAAGAAAGCTCCCCTTCCTCTCACCACTTTTCCCCCCCTTATCCGTCTTCGTCGTCCGTCCTCTCTCCAGAATCGCCAAGATCGAAGCCATCGTCAACAGTTCCAATGACTGCTCCATATCACAATAAATCTCCAACACCGCACCTCCAGAAAGCTTCGTCCGATACTCCGCCAAGGGCTCCGCAGAAATCGCATCCATCAATTCAAAATCTTTCAAAGCATCCTCCTTCCCACTCCCACCTTTCCTTCTTGCATTCAACCACGACTCCTTCTCCCTCCACCTCAGAACCCTCTCATTCGCATTAAACGTCCAAGTCCCAGTACTATTCTGCACAACCGGTAACCACACCGTAGCACCTTTCTCGGGATTCCCGACGAAAATGTGACATTCTCTTCTTCCGGCTTTTGTTCCTGCTACAATTTCTCTTCCGGGTAATGAGGCGATTGTTATCATGGGTCTGCGGCCGGGTCGTTGGGTTTTGCGTTTTATGGTGTAGGGTTGTAAACCGGAGTTGTGGCAGTGGACTTCTTTGATGTCTTCTGTGCTCGGGAGGATTGTGAAGGTTCTTTGAGGAGTTGGGAGGAGGTCGTGAGGAGAGAAGATTATCGGAAGGGCGGTCGTTGTTGTTGAGAGGCTCCGGGTGCGGTGGTCTTGGAGTTGAGATTGTGATTGTGGTGGGTTGGGGAATTTGTGGAGGATGTTGGTGTTGGGGTGGTGATGGTCTTCTATTGGGGAGAGCAGGGCTATTTCCGTCATGGTCGCGCGTATGATGTTTTTCTGTTTGTCGTTGCTGTTGGCGTCTCTGCAAATGTCGTGGGTCCAACTCTTCTCTTGACTAAAATCGATCAGCAAATCGAAAGCTTCGTGCGGAGGAGTTCTTTTCTTCCAATAAACTCCAATGCCAAAGTATCTTGACACTTTCGCCTCGTCATTATCACTTTGATGCTATCCAGGGTCTAGCGGGAAGCAAGGAGGCACACCAATTGCGTAGTGACGCTTGAATGGAATGTCGCAATGTGCGCGTTTCCGATGCGACAGGGATGTCTATGTGTGACAGGTGGTCGAGACCTCTACCAGGGTCTATATGCAGATTGTGCCGCTTTCTATATGACGTGCTTTAGCTTTGTGATCTATGGCCTTCACAGTGATCGTCATCAAACTCTCGTTCTAATTTTGACATTGCAGGTCGGAAGATGCTCGTGTGCCATGCCGTCTCGTGATGTGTGCCGTGATGAGTGGTGGCATCTGTGCGGGTTCAGCTCAGCGGAATCAATTCGTGCGCCGATCAACGATGAGTGGGTGTATGCTCAGTTGAACACCACTGTCTTCGTGCCGTTCAAGAACAATCTCTTCTCCGCCCACCACTTGACTGCTGCGGCCAAGGTCTGACTTTCAACATTACTGCCCTCTTCCACCAATTCCTTTGGATCCATGCTGTGGTCCACTCTTGCAATTCTTTGCTCAATGATCGGTCCCTCGTCCAGATCAGCAGTGACGAAATGTGCAGTCGCTCCAATGATCTTCACTCCGCGGTCATACGCCTGGTGGTAAGGCTTGGCGCCCTTGAAGGAAGGCAAGAAAGAATGATGGATGTTGATGATCTTGCCGGACATCGCTTCACAAAGCGTGGGAGAGAGCACTTGCATGTATCGTGCCAGGACAATAAGATCGACGTTGTGTGATTTCACGAGCTCCAGGATTTTGCCCTCTTGCTCGGCTTTGGTGTCCTTGGTCACAGGCAAGTGATGGAAAGGCACGTTGTAGCTCTTGGCCAGGTTCTCGAACTCAGGGTGGTTCGACACGATTGCCGGGATTTCAATGTTCAATTGTCCTGTGCTCTGTCGGAATAGGAGGTCGTTCAAGGCGTGTCCGATCTTGGAGACCATAATGAGGACTTTGGGCTTGTGTGACCGAGGCACAATATCGTATTGCATCTTCAAATCAGATGCAAGTTCACCGAACGGCTCAGCCAGATGTTGTGTAGAGTCGGCATGGCCAAAGTGGATTCGCATGAAGAACTTCTGCTGCTCGACGTCGGAGTATTGCTGCAGGTCCAGAATATTCAAGTTATGCTTGGCCAAAACTCCAGTCACAGTATGGATAATTCCAGGCTTATCCGGGCACGACAAAGTGAGAATATGATCTTTCGTCATATCTGATATCGATGTCTTGTTCGACTGTGTCTTCTTGGTGGCGTATCCTGCTCGTCCAATAGTGCGAAGTCCTTGCGCGGCAAAGCTCGTAGTTGGTGTTGCTGTTGACAGTGTTGAAAGTCGTGCAGCAGCCCGGAAAGCGGCCATTAATCTTCACTCAAGTGTTGAACTGATGATCGTGACAGCTGTGGTCCTTTGGGACGTCTCCGTGGTGATTCATTGTCGTACGTCTTGGCTCTCGCACGAGCCATCTGCCGAAAGTTTTCACCTCCGACAACGGGCCACAATGGCTTTCTTGCTTATGCCGACAAGGTGAAACTGCGGGCGACGACAAAGTTCTCTCGATAACATTTTGGACAACGGTGAGCAGCAGAATCAAAGAGACAATCGAGATGAGTGAGATGAGATGGAGCAAGTGCTGTGTTTGATGCGTAGCTGCCTGAAGCGATCTAGTTGGCTCCAATCCTGGCCGCCTTCGGCCGACAACATGCCATGCACTGCTACTCCATTGACGACTTGATCTCCGCCTTCCCCGATAACAGAATTTCCAGAAACGACTATAGATCTTGTGCAGGAGCAAACGCTGCATAAAGAGCAGGCGCCATGTCTGAGACCCAACACACCGTCTTCCACTGCTCTTTCCAGACATGTGTGAGCATCATAGCAGGTTCAAGTCAGAGAAACTCAAAGATGCTGGATACAAATGAAAGACACCTGCCAGTATGTTCGAGTGCTCAAGCCAAAGACCGTTTCGCCGCGAGACCTTCCATGTGAACGCAAGACAATTCTACAAAATGTGCTTCGATACTCCAAGAACGACGCCATGCGCCTAGCCTGCAACAGAGTATCCACAAGCCGCCTGAACCACCTCTGATCCTCTCTCAAAGCCGAAACAAGCCATGTCCCGTCCAGGAGCGCAAGCGCACGCACGATCCGCGGGATAGCCATGAGGATACCGTGACCTGCCCGCAGATCAATTCGCGTAGCTGGCTGCGTAATGTTACCGCCCCCGGCCGACCGCAAGATGTGCACTGGCACTCCATCAACAAAAGGTATGCGCCCGTGCTACAGTATTGTTCACAACAGAACCTGCATGAGCAGTCTGAGCCACTGTCGATCATTCATTCGAAAAGCTGCGATCAGTCGCGTTTCGTCCAAAAATGCAAGCCCAATCGCAACAGCTGCAATCCATGGCGCAGCTGTGTTCCCCAGTGTAAGGAGTATGCTTCCTCGTAAGTCTTCGAAATCCACTACTGGCCGTAAGATATGTAAAGTCGTGTTGTAGAAAGACAGCCAGCCAAGAATAAGGTGGACGATTGGTAGTACAATGCGCTGAGTCGTTGCCACGATGCCACACCTCTGCGGGTTTTGTCTAGCTGTCCACACGATTGAGAACAAGTACAGCATTTCGCGCAGAGTGTCGAAGCAAGCATCCCGGTAGGCAGCCGTCTGCATTTCGAGAAGTTTCGTATGTGTGACCGTATGTGTTACCGTGCTTTCGTCGGGCTGCTTCCAGTACATCAGACCGGATGGATTGAATGCCCACAAGGTCCAAACCACGTAGCCAGCGAGCAAGTTGAACAAGATTGCAGTGCTCCACAGGGTGAAAGCGAACGTCACCTGAGTATGCGCAATCTTTGATCGGAAAGACTGCACCTTCTGCCAGATCCAGTAGTGACACATTGGGCACGTTTGAACTTGTCTTCTATTGACGATATAAATCTCAATGCACGACTTGCACCAGAGGTGGCCACATGGCAGTGCGAGCGGAACGACTTCTTCTTCTGAATTGGTGAATTTCCTCTTGCAGAGTGGGCACTCTTCCGCGGGATCGAGTGTGCTGCGCGATGGGGAGCGCAACGTTGACGTAAAGTGCTTTCCGGGTCGGAGCTCCATCTGGGCCTCTTGAGATTCGACTATCCGACAAGCGCGCCAAACCATGTCGCCAAAACGGCAGATCTTGTAAACGATAGTAATGTCCAAGACGAGACCAAAGCAATACCAGAACGGTGCTTCTGTATGAGCTGTTGGAACGTTCCGGGATTTGATCACCACCGACAGAGCTTGCAAAAATGCAATGACCATGAAAGTGTCGAACATCATGTTAATGTAGGCCATCGCACGCGTCATTCTGTTCGCCATGGCTGCTCGTGCTTGATGTCGTTGGATCGGGTGCAGTTACGACCGTGGTGAGTGGGCGGGTCTTTTCTAAACGGAAGAAGGTAGAAAATCGCATCGGGTGAATGAATGGCTTTGTACATTCACTCTGGTGGGCTGTTCACCACACATGCGAAGTTAGAAAGACCCATCACGTGGCACAGAAGAGACCAGACATGTCACTCGTCCGGTGGCTCCAACTCAGAGCAGTCCCGTCGTGCCAAAGCGATTGATCTTCATTCAATGCACATCTGATCTATCGCCCATAACTGCACAATATGAAGTCCCCCGAAAGATGGATTGCCACGTGGCTCCATGATAACGATAGTAACGTGCCAGCTCCATTGCGCTGTATGCTCCAATCCTCATGTCCCGAGCTTCGTTTCCATCAGCCTCTCGCCCCAGCGACAATCTCCAAGCAAGAGTTGTGCTTCCGGAAATCGATTCAGAATGGTACTTAACCTGGTCGGCGCACAAATGCCCCTGATATCCTCCGAGCGTATGGAGAGACTGCCATCGCAAAGATAGCCATACACGCCACAAAAGCCCAGCCCAGCCAGAGCGTATTGGTGGCGAGACTTCTGGGGTGTGAGAACAGCGCAGAGTGGTGATCTCCGAGAGCATAAAGGAGTTGTACTGAGAAGCACAGGGACACCAGGCCGCAGGCAATGCCGAGAATTCCTAGAAGCAGCCCTGGCTGAAGGCCGAGGCCGATGCTCTGAAGATCCAGGGGAGAGAGGAACATGACTGCATTCACGACAAATGCAGCGAGAGTGAACCACGCCGCAGTGGGCAACAGAGAGCCGATGATATCGCCACCTGCGTGGTTCGATATGCAGTCCCTGGTCCAGCATCCCCTTATCGCAAAACAGAAGTATAGTCCAAGGCTATTCAAGCATATGCCTCCTGCAAGTCCAAAAATGTATGAGGAAATTGAGCTCAGCACCTGCAGGATGATCGAGTCTTCTGGTGGGAACCCGTTCCGATAGATACGGCATTCTCGATCACCCCTAATCTCTTCCATGTGGTTGTGTATGCAGGCGGTACACCAGATGTGCCCGCATGGTATCGCTTGTGGGAGGGCTGGATCGTTGGGAGAACCGCGGAACTTCATCCTGCAAACTGAACACCGTTCTCCATGCTTGAAGTAGTTCTCTGGGACTCCTCGGAGGGTTACTTCGGGAGTATGGACGATGGGATTCAAACGCGGTTTCCGGCGTTGCCACAGGGTGGATTGACTGAAACAGATAGGGATGAGCGCAATACCCGCGGTGATGGCATTATGGACAAAGCATGTGTTCGAATCGCTCGCCATGCTTCGATGCGAGGGGATGCTGAAATCGTCGCGGATCGCTATGTCTGATGCCTCTGAGCCGAGCTGATGAATGTAGATGACTGATGTGGAGAGATGTGTTGCGAGTGTTTGAAAGAAACATGAACTGGCCTCAAGTAGTGGCGAAGGTGCGCTGGCCCAGGAAAAGATGCAGTGGCAGGTCCGACGCCGTGTCTGCATGTGAACAAGAAGGTTCAGCTCAAGTCATTTTTGTCCTGTTGCGACTGCCATTTGCCTCGACGTGCGTTCAGTTGTACCATCCCCAAGTAAGGAGGCGGGGAGAGAATCGCGCAGGCCCAATGCTGCGCGTACTGTGCATTTTTGTTCTATGACATGCTGTGCTCGGCTGGCGCGGTTTTGTTGCATTTTCCGCCACCAATCCCTTTATCGTGCATTCTTCCTCTCAGCAGCTGCTCTCTTCGCCCTCACTTCTGCTCTCCTCCTCTCACCACCATCAACCTTGTGTCCCCGCTTCTGCTCCCATAGACCCTCCTTGACCTTCAACACAGCCACTCCCTGGTAGCCCTTGAGATATTCGATTCCCGTGCCGCCGATCGTGTTCGCCCTCACAATCTTCGTTCCTTTCACTGGACTGACCTCCTTCCTGCCCACCTTCGGGGGAGGTGCTAATCGATCCATGATGCTCCTCTTCTCCTGACTACCCTCACCTTCCAGCGCCTTCAGAGCCTGTGGCGGTGTATTTGAAATGACCTTTGCAACTCCCTCACTTCTCGACAAAGTCGCTGGCGTCACATACTTCTCCTCCCCAGACTTGAATTGCTTCGGCACTTCTACTATCCTCAGCTCAGCAGCCACCGTGTCGCCAACCTTCGTCGCGTGTTTCACGTCACCGCCCATGCCGTAAATGCCTTGTCGAAAGCGTTCGCGCCACCAGAGGAGATATCTTCTTGCGCGTGCGGGTTCGAGGCCGGACTCTTTGAGTTGCCCGGAGGACAGTGTGAAGAGAGCTTCCCATGATGGGATTTTGGATTCGTGTTTGGACATGCCTCGGCCGATGAGCGTGAGAAATGTGGACACGTCAGGAACGAATGGTGTCGGTTTGGGAATTTGAGGAGGTGGTTTGTTTAAGGCGTGTAGTGAGCGGCATTGCCTGCATGTTGTAGCTGGAGCTGAGGCCAATCGTAACGATGAAGGCAGCTGGAGGAGCGTGAGGGGCCGTTTGAGAGCCATATTGATCGCGATGTTGGAGTAGATGTCGATGCGTGCTGTCGATGCTCATCGATGGAGGTATGCGGCGGACGCGGGAATGGAACGTGAACCCCGAAGTAAAGCCGAACACCGTATGAGGGACGACGCGACAACAACGCTGCTACGATAGACACGCGATCGCATTCTCACCATGGCTGCGCCGCGCAGTTTGAAGTCGCCGGCGCTCGACGTCCCTCCCGAACCACCTCTGAAGCGCCTCAAACTGACCGACACGGCCCCAACGAGCACACAGAACTCCACTCCAGGACCCGATTCTCCAACGTCTCCCTCAGCGACCGCAGATCTCGCCGAACAACTCGACGCAGAGCTGCGCAACAAATATGTAAAAGGCAAGAAGCTCGGCTCAGGTCAATACGCCGACGTCTTCTCCGCCCACGAACGCGACGACCCCACCAAACTCGTCGCAATCAAAAAGATCAAAGTTGGCGCCGAAGCCAAAGAATTCGGCATATCCTACGACTCCCTCCGCGAAATCAAATTCCTCCAAGAACTCGACCACCCCAACATCATCAAACTCCACGCCGTCTTCTCCACCAAAGGCCAAAATCTCAACCTCGTCCTCGAACAATTACCCCAAGGCGATTTGCTGAAATTGATTCAAGACACGACGAATATCAGCTACACTCCTGCGGATATCAAGAGTTGGATGTTGATGCTACAACGAGCGATACATTTCTGTCATGCGAATTTCATTTTGCATCGAGATATTAAGCCGAACAATTTGTTGATTGCGAGTAATGGGGAGATCAAACTTGCGGATTTTGGTCTGGCGAGGAGTTTTGCGGATCCGTATCAGAATATGACGAGTCAGACGATTACAATTTGGTATCGTCCGCCCGAGCTGTTCTATCAGGCGAAGCATTATGGTGGGGCGGTGGATATTTGGAGTTGTGGATGTGTTTTCGCGGAGTTGATTGCGAGAGATGTGTTGTTTCGCGCCTGGCCGGAGAGTGAGTTGGGGATGGTGAAGTTGATTTCGGAGAAGGTGGGGACGCCTACGGAGCAGAATTGGCCGGGGGTTACTTCTTTGCCGGGGTATATTACGCCTGAGCCTGTGATTCCTGTGAAGCCGAGGAGTTATTGGGAGGCGACTTTCAGGGCGATTGGCGAAGTGGGAGTGGATTTGCTCATTGGGATGCTGCTGTTGGATCCGAGGAAGAGGCTGAGCGCTGAGGGGGTTCTGAAGCATCCATTTTGGACGAGTGATCCTCGACCGAGCAAGCTGGAAGACCTGCCCCGCAAAGGCGGTGGAGTCGAACAAATGGGAGAGGATCTGAAGAGGAGGGGTGGCGAATTGCCAGTGAAGGAGGAAGGCAGAGATCGGGGAGATAAGGTTGCGAGGAAGCTGTTCTAGGATTGCGACTTCGAATGAGTGTACGAATGTGACGACGATACGATGAAAAACGACAGGACTTGGACACAGGAATCAGTCCTTGTAGGATAGATGGGTTCCCTGGCCGTGGAGCCTGAACGCTTCTCGGCCATTACTTGGAGCACGCCCAGCTTCGGAGGTTACTGCGATCGATGGCTTACGACGAAAGCGATGCCAAGCGGCGAAAGTGCGTAGTAAGAACAAAGAAATCAACATGGGGCACCATGACTGAGATGATGTAGCCATTTCCGGTACCGTGTGCCTTTGTCCGTAAGGTGCAGATGTTCGTGACTGCCTCCAGAAGATAGAGTTGGCTCCGACGGGCAAGTTCGCTTTCTGTCCTTCCAAGAATTTCAAGCAACCGCAAGCAAAGCTCCTCAATACAATGCGAGCCATCACTGACACAGACGATAAATGCATTCACAGGTGAAGACCTGGAGCGTCGCTCAGCTCCGCCGATAACACGCGGGCCAACCTGCAGTGCCTCGACATGGCAGAAGAGCCTGGATTCCGTTCGAGAGGCTGAGTCGCGGACGGTGCATTCGGAAGTGCCAAAGTGAGCGCGCGTATTCTCCCGAATACACTCATATCAAGCGATGTTTCGGCGAGGGGAAGGTCGGTCGGTGCTTACCTGGACCAATGGAGAGAGTTGTGACAAGTCCTCTCCAAGGGCGACTCGGAGAACTCGCTGGTTGCACTGCATCTGTGCAGCGAAAGCCGAGGTGCCGTTCAAGCTTCACTTTGTGGAGTGAGATGGACTTGGTATCAAAACTCATCTGGATGGGACTTGGCAGCTCCCTGCAGCTCATGAAAACACATACTGTAGGACTGTTGCAGTCCCACCTCCTGTGCGGCATGTCGATTGCGCACCCGAAGCAGGCAGATTGGCATCAAGATCACAGCCTGGTCCCACGATCCTAGAGGCTGTCGTCTGAACCCCAACTTAAGATCTTCTCCTGCTCTTTCCGACCTTGGTCGGGCTCTGTGCATGCCCAGCTTTCGAATCATCTATTGAGCGTTTGACATCAGTGTCGAAAGCGTATCTTGAGACTAGGCTTGGAGATAGATGCGGATGTAGAACAAGACTGCCGGCGAGCAGAACGCAGCGCAGATCTGCTTGCAGGCTGTTGCAAACTTGGATGCTCAAACGAGGGTGCTGATCCGGAAGAATAGTGGTTCGGACTCATGCTGGCTCCCTATCGATTCGAGGAGTCGAGCTCGTGAGCGAAAGCGCGCATGCTGGCGCTACTATCCACGTCAATTGCCATCACAGGTTGCAGAACAGTGAGCTGCGTGCTATGAAGGAGCCGGCGCAACCGACCGGCAAGAGGTGCCTCCGGACAGGTACATTTCGTTGCTCCCAGTGGCGATGTCTTACGACAGAGCGGTGAAGCATGAAGGACGGGCCGCGCAGTACTAGCAGAACGCTTCGCCGCAAGACCAACCAGCGACTTCACTGAGCGAATGAAAGCCAGAGAGCTCGAAAGAGCCATTGGCGTGACGCGGTACTGTCGTCGGTGGCCCGTGTGTTGTTCAAGACGCTGTTCCTCCAATGTCTGGCGGGAGAAGATAGGCTTCCATCACCCTCGGAGCCATGAGGGACGGGCCTGCGAACGGCGGTCTCTTGGCTGCTGTACGGAACGAGGCAATTACCTCAAGGTTCTTCGGCGTGGTGGTCAAGCTACGTGTTGCAGGCGCAGGTGTCGAAGAAGAGCGTGTGTCCAATCCGATGCGGCTATCCTATGTCATGCTGGAGTCGAGTACCAACCCTCTTTCTCGTGTTAGGCGACTGCCTTTTGCTCTTCCTCTTCGTCATTTATGCTGCGCTCGAATAGTTGCAGCATAGCGATGCACGGACACCACCAGAAGACCGTCGCTGCATAGTGAGAAGTCCATCTCAGGGTTCGCACAGTGTCCATCCTGCGCCTAGCTTTGAGCTCTGCGCTTTGAACGCTCCTCTAGCGAGTTGATCCTCAATCACTAGACCGATCAGCAGAAGAGCTTACAGACCGAGAGTTGCTCATACGACCGGGATAGGACTCAGCAAATCCATCAGCTCGGGGTTACGCTGGCGCTCTGCGCCCTTCTCTGTCCGCAGAGCGTTCTGCGCACAGCAGTATAGTATGTGGCCTGTTTTCTCATTCCAGAATCCACCCATTTTCCACATGAAGATGGTGCGCTGATGTACCACGCCGGGCCCCGTCGTCGATCCGCTTTGAACCTGCGCCTATCCCCTCATAAGTTGGCCGGTATCCGCTCGTGTTGAACAAGACGGGCATGAACAGACGACAAATCAATCGTTGTTGCTGTATGGCAGGCCTTCGAGTATCTTTGCTAGCCCGTTCGCTGTGGCCATCGATCAACGACCATGTCAATAGAGCAACACCAAGCTCTTCGCCCTCGGCGACGCCGGTCCCATAGGCATTTTCCAAACCCTGGCCGTATCGATGCTGCCCTAGCAGCAGTATTCGTCCTGCTCTTCCATTGCCCCGCCAATTATCGTAAGCTCGATCCCATCAATTGAAGCGCCGGTGGATAGACGGTCACCTTCTTCGGCTAGCGTTGTGCGTTTGGATCGATCGATGTTCGTCCGTCATTTCTCGTGTATCCGGGTCCAGCAATACCACCGTGAGCAGGACGGTCTGCGCTCTGATGGTTTCTTTCTCGAACGCGATGCGCTCACATCGGTTCAGGGATGAGGCGGCGAATGTATGCGGGCTGCGGTTTCATTGCTGGGCGGATGAGGGAAGGTGTTGAATCGATCAGGGTGGAGCGGGCGAAGGATACGATTCCTCTTCGTGGACAGTGGAGAGTTCAGATCGGTTGTAGGTCGCGGAAGCAGGACGGTTTGCGCTCGTGCAGTCTCTTCGTCAGTTGTGCTGCGCTCGAAGTGTTTCGGGGTGGACACTGCGAAGCCTATGATGGCGTGAAGGCTGTGCCGCCTCAAGAATGTGAGGATGAGCTGTATCAGTCAGGTCTGCAACGGATGAAGAATCCGGTCTCTTCTGCTGGAATGTCATGCGCCTGGTTGGATGGAAGGCAGATCTGATGTTGCCCCACTGTCCAGATGTTGGAGTGTGGTAAATCAGTCGAGAGAGGATTGACGAAGGAGGCAATCTCTTCTGGATCGTCGTACGCCTGGACAAGTCGATGGCGAAGCTGGCAAGACGCTTTCCGCTGTTGTCTCATCTCGCTGGAAAGTGGTTACGCTCGCGGCGTTCTGCGCCATGACCAACAACATGGCCCATGGCGAAGCAGTCAGCGTTGACGCTGGTAGAGGACACAAGTCCCTCTTCATGAAACATCATGTGCTCGAGAAGTGATCAGTGACAGGAGGGTCAAGACCGACGGGTACGCTGTTGTTTGACTGTTAGAGGCGTGGTCGTTCAAGGTGAATGGATGCGCTGATCAAGAGCGGTGCCGAAGAAGGAAATACATCCTTTGCATCGATCAACGGCCGCTCGAGTAGCAGTCTTCGACGGTGAGAGCCGCGAAATACCTGGTAGAGCTGTTGCCTGACTCTCTGCTGTGGTCCCCCTGGTGCTCTGCTCAACAAACGCGCTGCACAAGCAACCTGCTGGGCACCAAAATAGTTGCTTGATCCCCATCACCAGTCGCTGCAGTAGCGCTTGACAACGGATGCTGCAAAGCAAAACGACGAGCTGGCGCTCAGCAGTCAACATCATGGCAGACCACGCCGGACTACATGAAAGGGGCTCGAGCCTGCCCCATCGGAGGACCCGGTGACAACGGTACGGTTTCCACCAAGCAGCGCGCGCGGGTCTTGATCAATAGGGCGACAACCACAACAGAGACGAACAAACGGTTTGGACTACCAAAGCAGGGCGCAACACAACGGGCCATGGCAGACACGCCTCGGTCGGCGCTGGCAACAGACACAATTCTTTCTTCGTGAGCCAGCGCACGCACGAATCGATCAAAGCGGCGGACCTAACAACGGCAACGGACAGATTGGTTTTGAATCGACAGATCATGATGGAACACGACGAACCCAACACGCGCGCGATCCTCAACGATGCGATACCTTCTCCCTCAATCGAATTTACGCTCGAAACGATGCGATGCCTTCTCCTTTCGCCGATCTACTCTTGAGACGATGGCGGCAAGATGCGACACTGGGGGTCAAAAGACGGACGGTCTGCAGACGGGATGCATGAGGTATGCTAGACTACGAGGTAGGATGGTAAAAAGGCAGAGCTGATGGATGAGATGATTCCTCTACATTCATTGCTTCACGCTCAAAGTCGAATGGGTAGGGAATGGTTAAAAGACTGAGCGAATGGTTCTTGGACTTGTGGGAAACGATGAGACATGAAAAATCGATCCGAGTGGCGCTCACAACGATGCGGACAATTCTTCCTCGAGCCAGCGCGCCCGAATCGAACAGGATCGGAGGTTGTTATGGGCCTGGAAGGTTTGCTTTTCGAGCATTGGGGCGTGAAAACAGGCGGTGGATGTGCTGGGGCTGAGGATGGCATGGGAGTCAGACATTCTTTCTTCTGCGAGCACGCTCGATTTGGCGGACAGGGCAGCTGGTCGCGGACACGAGCATGTCGTTGTGGGACAACGACTGCGAGGAACGGCATGGTAGACCTATTAGGGGTGGCGCTTACGATTGACACCGGCTTACTTGCGCGCGCGCGCTTGGGACAATCAGGATAGGGATAGTTTGTGGAGACGGACAGGTGTCGAATCAGCAGAATCATGGTGAGCAAAGGCGCGTCATTTGGATATA
>JAASLH010000134.1:0-19305 GCA_013365245.1 Cercospora brassicicola
TATCGGCGAGTGGTTGACTCGGAGAAAATGGCGGGCGTCGATACTATCTACTATCCTGGAGAGCTTGAGATTCTCACAGAAGAGACTCGAAGGCGTACCGGTATTCCCTATGTCGATGCTGAGATCCAGGCACTGAACGCTGAAGCCGAAAAAGTCGGAGCCAAGCCAATACGGATCAGTGACCACATGTAATCCTTTTGATCCGAGAAACGATTTTGATGAGTTGAGACAATTCATCACGGGACCACTTTCAGGCTCTTCAATCAATCGCCCGGGATGACCAAAAGGGCAATTCCGACTGGTCTTACCGCCCTCGTCGCGGGCCATAGCGGTGGCACTGGCAAGGGCAATTGGAGCACATTGGACGTAGGAAGGGCTGCGCTTGCCATGCCTGCGGCTCTTGCGGAGTTGTTTATCTCACATGTGGAGTCTCCAATTCCATGGGAGTTGACAGTCCGGACCTTGTCACCTCTTATGGCAATGCCCCACCGCAAATGGCACCCCATGGGATCATGCGATGGAACCCCATGTCGTATGGAATCTCCACGAGGCGACCAGGCCGTTGACGAGGTGTCCGCTTGGTCGCCTCCTTCAACGCATGCTCACACGATGCATTGTGTACTCGCAAAGTTTTGTTGGTTGTCACTGCAAGCGGCAACTGAAGGCCCGCGTCTGCAGAAAGTTCAAGCTTGCCTGCCCGACGTCTCCCGCGCGTGCAGCCGTGTGGTATTACATGTGCCACGGAAAAGCCGCATACATTCTACGCACTGGGACGAAGCTTTCATATCGGTACATCTTCGACTGCTTGGCTGCGACTACGGCAACGCTATGCGACTTGGCTGTCATACGGCCCCTCGTCTTCCGTTGCCCATTCGTTACAAACAGCTTCAGTCCCACCAGGTCTCGAACGCCAGTGAAGCTAATGGAGCTTCGCCCACGTTGCTCGCGCACAGCTATCCCGCATCGACCCCATACGCACTCTGCCGAGTACAGTGCTTCCCCAGTACAACAGGGTTCACATTGGAAAACTTTCATGGTGGAGAGGTCGCGTAGTGAAATGCGAGAAGTGCCAAAAAGACCGTCGTCCTGTGCACGGGTGTGCTCCGATGAAAGGCTAAGCTCACGAGGTCGCACGACGTTTATAAGTTCGGACAAGTGCCCCAAGCAACGCCGCATCCTTGGTTTTCTTAGCAGCTCCTGCTTGTTTCTCTTCTCTGCTTCACCGGCACTGCCTCAGGCACAACAAGCAGAGCTCAAGACATTCTAAGCTTCGGCCAAGATGTTCCTCCGTCGAAATGATCAGGAAGCTCCCAGAGAGGTACTGAATTGGCGATTATGGTATGGCGTGTTCGGTGAGTGGTGAATCGCAGCGCAGAAGCCGCGCAAATATTGACATGGATATCAGTCTTTGGACTTATGGGTGCCGCTCGTGGCGTAGACGAGGTAAGACTCCGAACCGACTGCTGGCGTCCTTCCATCCCTGAACCACGATGCAGGGCCTCATCGGTACCACGTCCACGCTGCCTAGCTTCTCCTCGAAATTTCATCTCAAAGACCCAAGCTTGAGCGAAACTGAACAAGCGAGCCGTCTGGGCAATATTACCTCTATGCTTCAGCTTGGATCGATCGGAGGAGCACTCATTGCATTCTACATTACAGACAAGATTGGTCGTATATGGGCAACTCGGCAATTGTGCTTGCTTTGGGTCATCGGCATCGCGATATTTCTGTCCGCTGGAACCACCGGATCTATTGGTCAGATCTACGCTGGCCGCTTCAGTAAGAGGGTCGGAATCGCGCTATAGGCCGTGATCTAACGTCTTTTCACAGTTGCTGGACTCGGAGTAGGCCAAAGCTGTGTCGTTGCTCCGACGTACTTAGCGGAAATTTCCCCACGTTTCACGAGAGGACTCTGTGTTTGTATGTTCAGTGGCAGTGTGTACTTGGGGATCATGTTAGGTTCGAATTCCCCGTCGCGTTGGAGCCAACGCAACGTTTGCTGACACCGACCAAAGGATACTTTGCCGTCTGGGGCAGCTCGCTCCACATCTCGGGAGAAAGCCAGCTGCAGTGGATCATGCCCAACATGCTTCACATCTACTTCGCCTCTATCATCGGGTTTTCCTCGCTGTTTGCCGTGGAGTCCCCAAGATGGCTGATGAAGGTCGGGAAGTATGAGCAGGCAACAAAGAATCTTTCCACCCTTCGTAACCTTCCGAGCGATCACTGGTACGTTCAGGCCGAGATCATCGATGTCAGGGATCAACTTGAACGGGAGAAGGAAGCGACCCTGGGCACCAAATGGTACGGTATTATCCGCGAGCTCGTCTCCTCTAGTGCCAACAGATACCGCCTTTTCCTCTCGGTTTTCTCGCAGCTGCTCAGTCAATGGTAAGTGAGATACGAATGGCAACTGTCCCTTGTGAGGGAAGGACTGACCAGACTTGACCACAGGAGTGGAGCATCCTCCATCACGATCTACGCTCCTGAATTCTTCGCCCTCGTTGGTCAGACGGGTCAGAACCAGAAGCTCTTTGCAACGGCCATTTTTGGAGTTGTCAAGTTCATATCCGCCTTGTCTTGCGCACTTTTCTTGATTGACTACATTGGACGCAAGCGGTCTCTCATGATCGGCATCTCACTGCAATTTGTTGCGATGCTGTATATGGCCATATTTCTCATGATAGACCAGCAGGTGGACGACCTCGAAGAGCAGAGCCAGAGTCAAAAGAATGCCGCAACAGGAGCTCTGGTCATGATGTACGTGGATTTCCCGCGGCACTTCGCGTCATTCGCTGACCTGTTTTCTCACAGCTATCTTTCCGGGTTCGGCTGGGCAATGGGCTGGAATTGCATCCAGTACCTCATCAATTCCGAAATCTACCCCCTGCGGCTCCGCGCCATCGGTGGATCGTTCGCTATGACATTCCACTTTGTCAACCGTCAGTGCTTCCGACTTGTACAGCTTTTAATGTTGCCTTGCTGACCCCTCGCAGAATACGGCAATTCCAAAGCAGTTCCAGAAATGTTCATCGGCATGACGCATGGCGGGACCATGTTGTTCTTCGCCACAGTGACAATCATTGGGTTGGTCTGGGCATGGTTCTTCTTGCCCGAGCTTGCAGGCAAGTCACTGGAAGCCTGCGACGCCGTATTCAACCTGCCATGGTACCTCATTGGAAGGAAGGGCAAAGAGCTCACGGCGGGCGCGGGTGGTGTCGTGGAGAACTTGCACGAGAAGGCGGTGCTGGAGGCAGATCAAGTGGAAAATATCCAAGACGCCGATCGAAAGGCATGAGATGGTGTTGGCGCTCCGATGATAGCACTCTTGATACGACGATACGAATTACATGTGAGAAATTTGCCTCCGGGTGATGTCTGTGCACAAGTGCCATGTGGTGAAGCCAGAGTGCTGGCAAGGGTTTTGTGGGGAGAGCTGCGATGGATTGCGAAGCTCACGCCGCAAGCTCGACTGACCGTCGTCCACCGTCATCGCGTGCACAAGCTTGCGACACCTTGACTGCTGCAGCAAACCACCTCGCATCACATCCTGTTGACGGACAACGCATCTCTTCCGCTTGATCGCTGCGCAGAATCCACCTCCGTGGTCGCCCGCCTTCACCATGTCCGCACCGCCCACGACACGCCTGTTGCGCCAATGCCTCCGCCGCACCTCGAAAGCGGTTGTGCAGCCCACTCCCCACCGACAGATGCATCGCCAGGCTCTTCGCCAAACGATACGTCCCGTCACCTTGTCGCATCCGCGATGGCTTTCAATCACATCCACCGCCCGCGCTGGCATCATGCCTGAGACCGAGGACCCCAAGCCGCCGAACGACGAAGCTGTAGAACCCGGCAATCTGCATGCCGCACAGCTCACCGACGAGGAGTATCAGCGGCTGTCTGATTTGCAGATGGATGCCGTACATGAGAAGGTAGAGGCTATGCAAGAGTCGCGGGAAGACGTCGAAGTGGAGTACTCTGTAGGTTTCGACCACACAGCGAGCTACATTGACTTGCACATCTGATCAGCTAACACTACCAGGCCGGTGTGCTGAACATTGTGTTCCCACCCAATGGCACCTATGTTCTCAACAAGCAGCCGCCGAATAAGCAGATTTGGCTGTCATCACCTCTGTCCGGCCCCAAGCGCTTCGACTGGGTGGTATCGGGAGAGAGCATGCATCAGAAAGAGGGCGGAGGTCATGGAGATTGGGTGTACTTGCGCGACGGCACGAGGCTCAATGCTTTGTTGAGCAAGGAGCTCGGATTGGGAATTGATCACAGCGAGGAAGACATGGCTCCCAGCAAGGATGCAACAGAATAGACGGCTGGACAGAGGGCTGCCAGATGCAATTGGCCGTCAACGCCATTTTGAATGACTACATCCTGTTCTCAGATTCGTGTTCTCTGTACCACCTTCCGACTGTGCTCATGAACCTGCGCGCCGCTGTCTGAGACTGCATCTATTACGCCTCTCGACTATCCTCCCCTGATGCGCTTGTGGCTGCATCCACCTCCACGTTCTGCTCACAGACTTGCTAACGCGGCGCGGATCTGGTTCGCAGCCTTAGATCGCTGGTGTAGGATCTGTGCGACTTCTCCGGGTCTGGCTCTTTCACTGCTAGCAGGGTATGTGCCTCAGCGCTCTGTCTAACATAGGTCGACGTGCCCAGGTCGACTTCTTCCTCGCATGTGCATGATCTCTTCGTATCTTCCCAAATACGCGGATCCCCGTTCAGGCCGCCGCTGCAACCTGCTGAGGAGCAGTCTGCGGCTTCTGTTGCTCGCCACCATCTGGCTTCGGTAAATCCTCGAGGTCGAAGATGACACGGATCTGGAGGCTGCAACTCGGGCAAACCGCGATCTCTTCCCCATCGCGAAGATCATCAATGTTGATTTCGAAGCGGTCGCCGCAGGGACATGGATAGTGGTATATCTGTAGAGTCTCGTCGAACGTCATGTCCTGCAGTTGTCGTCAGTCACTTCCTTGTCCAGGCGGACATAGTGGGGAAGGTGTTGATCGCCGACCTCGATTTCGATCTCGTCGTATATGTTTTCGTCGGCCATCTTGTTCTACAATCAGCACTTGAAGACAATATAGGTCAATTCTGAGAGTCGCAAGTGCAAGTCGCAGCGTGAACCAGAAGTTTTGGCGGGGACAGATCTGCAGCGGGGCCAAGACCGAGACCCTGTTGGCCAGCAGAACTCTCGTGATCAGTTCTTCTCCATTTCGCCCAACTTGGGCCGGATCATGAGGTTCAACAGGATACGAAATCTACGTTGTACAGAGCTAATGGACTCGCACGATTGGCATCGATGCTGACTCTTCATGAAGTATCTGTATTGTACTACAATCTTTCCAATGACCATAAAATATACGAACCTGAGTGGTAGTGCCGAAGCCGGATGTGATCAAGTGAGCAAGTATGAGCAGTCTAATCTAGCGGACGCTTGTGTCCGATCGATGGCTCCACGAATCTGGAATATAGGTCGTCAGATGCTGACCGCGTGACGTTCTTACAGGCACTTCCTGAACGCCATATGTACTCGATTCGGCGAACTTGCGACCCAGAGTTGGCGATGGTGTCGCTAGGAGCGGATCGAGCAGCTCGTGACGATCGGCATTGCGCTACTGCTTACGGTGCACTTTTAGCTGTCGTGTGCCTCAACTTGCTCCAAACATCTCATGTGGGAACACATCGGAACTCAATGGATCGGCCTTGAGGCCGAGCTATTGCCGAGACTTGCGGAGCCTCGGGAGAGATAGTTTGTAGCCACGTTGAGTACGTTGCGTCCGGCGCGAAGCAGTTTTCAGAGCATGTGTACGGTCGCCTGCTGTGACACGTAGGAAAGTCCGGCGCCGTGCCGTCTGATTGAAGAGAGAAGAGAGAAGAGCTGGTATACCAGGTCGCTTGAGACCTCAACGCCGAATGCATATACGTATAGCACAGAAAATGGACCATCCTCGTCCGCAAGCCAGATACTCGTGTCGCGTGTCGTAGCAACATGGAAATCGGCGTCTAAAGGTGGTGTATTGGTACAGGTTGTCGAATTATGCTGGAGTCATCGTCGCCACCTGCTTGTGGCTGCTGTGTCGTTGCCCCATCTTTACTTCGTCTCCTCGCGCAGGTAAGTGATCAGGTCGTTCCTGTCCTTGCCCTTCTTCAAACCACCGAAAGCCATCTTCGTTCCTGGAATGTATTTCTTTGGGTTCTCGAGGTACTCAAACTGCACAGCGTGTTAGTTTCCGGTTCTGTTTCCGTGTCATAGCATGCTGAGGAGCGGTCGTACCAGTGTGCCCTCTTCCCATGTAATGCCCTTTTGCTTGTTCGCATCTGAGTATGAGAAGCCCTCCACCTGACCGGTTTGACGGCCGAAAAGTCCGTGAAGGTTGGGTCCAATCTTGTTTGGCTCACCAGCCTTGAGGTTGTGGCATTGCGCGCATCGGGTCTTGAAGAGGTTGGCACCCTTCTTGGCGTCACCTGTCCAGCTTGTTAGTTGCTAGAAAGGAGGTCTGGCTGGACAGCGGAGTCGAGGAGGGATGTGGAGCGCGAGAGCGACGACACTCGTAAATGGTGCAGTCGTGGGAAGTCGGTGGGAACGCGATGGCCGTCCGACCGCCATTGGTGTCGCCATGAGAGTGCTTGCGCCTGGGTTTTGAAAAAGGCAAACATACCGTCCTTGAACTCCTCCTTGCCCATTGTGTCTGATGTAAGAGGGGATGTGGTAGGTCGCTGAGGAGAAGATGGAGAGGCGAAGACCTGGTGAGTAGTACGGTGTGGTTGAGATAGAAGTGTCGAGTGGAGGATGGAAGATGGAAAGGAAAAAAGTGAAGAGCAGCTCAGGTAGATGATGCGCAGAGCCTCCTCCGAAGGTTTTGCAGCCAATCAGCTGTAGTCAATTTGTATGCGGAATAAGTCGGGTTGCTGTGGCTCAGCAATCTGTGGCGAGCGTTATTCTCGCTTTCATCACAACAGTGTTTCGCTGTCACCAGTCAGGCGCAGAACCGCCGCCACATCTGCGTTTCCGCTCGCCGTACCAGCTGCGATCTCACTCACAGTCAATCATATACTGCACTATGAGCTGGACGGTGTGACGTAGCTTGTAGCGAAAGTCGATCTGCGTCTCGTGGCAACCGCGCCAGATGACGCCGCAGTGGCCGGCAGTCTGCGATTACATCCGGATAGCCGGACGGCATGACTTTCGGTCGTCTGCAAACAAGCAAACTAGAGCCAACCTGCAGTACTTCGATACTCCTTGAGGCAATTCTGCGGACCCGGTCTGGAGGTCATTTCTATCACTATGGCCCAGTTCTTGTTATGATCGTGCAACAGATGCAACAGCCTCATCGACAGCTGGATCGGCCGTTTTATTCTTGCACAAGCAGCGCAGGCTCCACGTTTCCTCAAGGTGACACGAAGATAACACGCTTTCACGAGACGCGAGGCATTGAAAATTGAAGTGATCAGATCATACAATGTCGTTCATTGCATTGTCGTCGAAGCTGTGACGCAAACGGCCCCGAATTCAGCCGGTCCATGACAACGCCTATTTCCATCCGATACTTTCATGCGACAACGCTCGATGCTCGCGATTATCCCTAATACTCGCCTTGCTGAGCAGCACCGTCTTCCGCAGGAGCGCCTTCCTGCTCCGCTTGCTGCTGCTGGGCGTACGCCTGGGCCTGAGCAGCCTTCGCGCCGTAGTCTTGCGACGAAGGTGCAAGGATAGGCTGCTCCTCCTTTGGCTCGATGATGGTGACGGAATCTGGCAGACCCTTGCCGCCGGCCTTCTCGCCAGATGGGTCGTTGGGCGATGAAGAAGCACGCATGATCTTGACCTTGATACCGAGCACACCTTGTCGGAGAAGGACGTGACGTGTGGCAGAGTCGATGAAGTCCTTGGCTGGCTGACCAGAGTGGATCATGAAGCCATCGGTGAACTTCATGGACTTGGCACGAGCTGCACGCAGCTTACCAGAGACAACGACCTCGCAACCCTTGGCACCAGACTCCATAATGAATCTGCGAGTGGCTAAGTTAGCAATAGTACAGGGAACGAAAGGGTCCAATTCTTACCGGAGGACACCATAGCATGCACGTCGGACAGCCAGTCCGTTGAGAAGCTTGTAGCGGAGCGACTCGCACTGAGCCACAGCAGAGAGACCACGAGACTGGACCTTGGCGGCGTAGAGCGAGACGCTGTCAGGTGGGAAGCGGAAGCGGTGGGTGATCAGGCTGGTGAGCTACAATTCGGTCAGGTTCAGGTTCGCGGAGTCCACTGCTCTGATACTCACCTCACGGATTCTGCGACCCTGCTCTCCGAGAACCTCCTGGGTGTGTGTTGCGCGAATGATGATATCGGTCACAGTAGGGGTGACGCGGACCTCGACACCAGAGTATCCCTCCTCAGCTAATTCGCGTTGAAAGAATTCGTTGAGCTCAGCGTAGAAGACGCCATCTGCGACGAACTTGCGGCGCTTGCTGATGTTGACGCCGCTCATGGCCTGAGCAGGAGCGGTGGTGGACTGCATGGTGGTCGAACTGCACGAGACTATGTTCACTTATGTCAGTCTTTTCCTGTGTGATCTCGTGACACCCGGCTACAATGCCGCTGCCTCCGCCTCTGCGCAACTGGTAGTTGATGTCCTGCTGTGTGCGCTCGTTTGCGGCCGACCGAAATATGTGACCTCGCTGGCCTGTGGCAGAGCCGCGTAGCAGTGTTCCGTAGCCATTCCTCGTGCATTCACCAGCGTCGAAGGCCCAGTCTCCACCACTTCCACCATTTGCGCGCCTGTTTCCTTGCTCTTTCGGATCGTGTACCAGACCAGCGACGTCGGCGAAGACAGCAGCAGTGCGTAGCGTCATTGAATTGCTCACCTTTCTTTGAGTCCTGTGTGGTTAGTTGTGGCAGTCGTGAAAAGCGGGCGGCGGATGGTCGACGAGCTCGCGCACAAAGGTGCGTCCAAATTTCGTGGAGTGGCCGACGGAACGCCAAGCACAAGGTCGGAGCTTATCGGCCCACGCGCCGCCATTGCCCTCCTCGACGCGATCTTCTACGAACATGTTCAATCTCCAATCTCATTGCGCATTAACCAACAGAAAATTCATTAGGCATCTCGTCTAGGCCAACGAGAATACAAAGCTCAACGACCGGTGTTAAAATCAACCTCGATTCCTCATGCGGCAATCCCAGCACGGCCCTCCCATCAGACCTCCTTCTGTTTCTGCCGGCCTTGATCAAGATGCACCTGTATATACACGAAGGGATAAATCAACTCTGGAATCATTGTCACCGCAATAATTGCTATACTCAAGTATGACCCCACGTAAGGCTAGACAGGAATGATCTATTAGTATAAGTCCCTCGGACCAACTTCTACTCCAGCAATTGCACTTACCCAATTCTCTGGGACATTCCAATAGCGCCAGAAAAATGTCAGATATGCTGTTACGCATCCCAAAAACCGGGTCACCCTACTTTGAAGTCAGTGAAGATTTCATGCAACTTGCCAAATCACGCACCAGATCTCCAGCGAATGGCCCTTGGTGTCTCGCTTCGTAAGAAGCAGATACAGCGAACCCCAGCCAATGGGTAGCTGCAGAAGTAGTCCGGTCCAATATGCCGTCACTTGCTCACGCTCGTCCGGAAAATATTGACATAGCACATGTAGGAAACCCAAGCCTGCGATAACTCCACCGACCATCCTGCCAGCCACGGCCTTTCTGCGATTGGGATGATAGGCTGAAAAGACTGCCACGGTCGCAAAGCTAGCATCAAGCAAGAACCAGACCAGGAAGCTCAATCGCTCAAAGGTGGTCGTCGTTGTGGCAAACGCGTAGTAGATCTCATACGCCATAGTGCCGCACCTGTGATGCGGTCGTCTCAGCCTTCGTGTTCAGTTTACATGGATTAGGAAAAGCCATACAAATATTCAACGGCACCAGCGCAAGTCTTATCTCTAGCTGTTCGTGTCATGTAGAACATGTAGCAGAGCGCGTACAACACGCCACACGATATAATCAACCCATCTTGGATGAATAAATAGCTCTCGGGCGGCTGAAGTCGAGCATCCGAAGGCTGGACAATGAGATGAGTGGTATATTTCTTGGCAAGCTCGAAGCTCATACTCGCGGTTGTGTAGCAATAATGTAAACGCAATATGATGCCGTCATCGTTGCTGCGATAGCACCTGTATATATATTCTTAGAAAATACTTGGACGTTCGACGGCGTCTTGAGTGCTGATGAATCTTCCGACGCTTCCGGCCGGTCAGAAAGATGCAGCCTGATGATGAAGGATGCATGGCAAGCGTATCGCTGTAATCTCGATCGAGCTGTGCACTCTCATTTCCGCATTGGACGCAAGTTGCACTTACTTATCATAAGGTCCAGACAAATCTAACTCATGTAGATTGTGAAGCGTGAAGGTTCACCTCGCTGGTTTCCTTATGTTAAAAATATGCTCGTCGTGACAAAAACATGATGAAACACGGCAATGTGGCTGTGCAACGTCATCTGTACAGCGCGAGCATGGGGATGACGACAGACTAGCACGCAGCCGCTTCTGTGATAGATGCTACATACCTCATGTAGCGGTGTGGAATCATTAGTGGCATACTTCTGCAAATTGTCCCAGCCTATGCGACGCTTGTGACAAAGAAAAGGGCCTTCATTGGCGATCTTGTGGGACGGAATGCGATTTAACATTCATCCAGTACTACGAGATGGCAAGTACGTATTGATTAGCCAACTGGTACGCAGACCAACGGGATCGCTATAATGCCGTGAATGCCATACGTTCCTGGTGAATTCCTGTTGTGTCAAAGATCTCAACAGACATCACATTCACAAATTGCAATGTAAATACTCCCTTGGCTACCGCTTGATCCAATATTCCCTGACGTATTGGCAGCAGTGAGTGTCGTTCGAGATTGCCGTCATGAAGCTGCTACTTGTTGGAGTCGCGGTGAACGCATATGTTGCCTATGCGGAGACGGGTTGCTGTTTCCACGCAACGGCAGATGGAGGTCCTGGCGGCGTGGTGGACCAGCTCTTTGATGGACAGAATCGCATTGGACAGACGGGGCTGAAAGAGGGAGAATACTGTATCAATACTCAAGGAGGTTTGTCCAACATCCAGACCTGAACCGTAGCCGTAACTCACAATCACAGGATTGGTCGACAGCAGCGGAAGAGGGTGAGCGAGAATACTTCTACCCATTCCAGTGCCTGCGAGCGCATTCAATCTAGCAGATTTCTGATGTGCGTCCAGCTGTATCTTGACTGCTCCAACTTCGCAGTGGCAGTGTGACGCGGGAGCACAGCCGAGCAAAGGCTTCTATGTCGGCGCCGATGGTATTCTGGGCTACAACTCATCCACGCAGTTCTGGACTTGTCCAACTGGAGACAACGGAGGTTGGAACATTTATGGCAACCAGCCTATTCCAAATGAGCCGAAATGCGTTGCCACAAAGCTCTTCGCAGACAAGTGTAAAGCCTCTGAGCCGCCCGCCGACAAGCCAGCTCCGCCGCCGTCTTCGCAATGTCCAGGATATTTACCAAAGGCATATGAGGTATTATCAGTGAATCGACAGTTGGCGCGCAGAAATCCGCTGACGGGGCTGGAAGTTTCCACACCTTATCGTGCCCGTCAACGAAGCTGAACGCGACAAGTGCTATGGGACCAGCTACAACGGCACCGCTGGACGAGGCCTTTCGTCAGTCTTCAACTTCGACATTCCAATGGCGGCAAAGGGCAAGAATTGTGGGTTACACCTTGGATATCATTACTGTGGTTTGGTAAAGGCACTGACAGATGTTCAATCAATTCCAGGTGACATCAGATTCTTGTTCCCGACCCAACGCCAGTTGGAAACATCGGCCTACACCTTCGCTGACAGCAGTGATGGCTTCAAATTCGCTTTGTTGAGTGATGCCGCTACAGAGTGAGTTATCGCGTATCTGCCTCGCGAGCTCCACTGATTCGATGAGCTGCAGGCAAAGCACCTTTGCCAATTTGCCCAGAGTGAAGCAAGACCTGGGTCAACAGGCTTTGGCTCCGGGAGCAGCTTTCGACATTGCGTCTATGGCATGTTCTGCTGGTGAGCGGATCTCTGTCTGGCTCCAAGCCAAAGGAAATTCATACATCGACTTTTTCCAGGAGTAAGTCGCTGTTTCATGCAGTTTTTGGAGTAATCTGCTGACACGGGTACCCAGCTACAACCCCTGTCGTAAGTTCTTCGCCTGGCAAGTTCTTGGACTGTGTAACTTGACAATCTTCAGCTATCGGGTTGTACATTATCCCACACTGAGACCAGTGATCCTGATGATGGAATGAGCAAGTCTATACTTGAGATTCGTAGTGTAGTAACGTATTGTTGAATCAAGATGTTTTCGCGCGGATTCCATGAGCCTGAAGAGCCAGCACAGTGGAATGCAGTGTGCTCTGAGCGTATAGCTCCGATTTGTGCTTTGGATTGTACGACCTACACGGTGCGTTGTACTTCCTCTTTACTCCAAGCGGTAAGTCCTCTTGCTTGCGATCTGTCTCTCCTCGGCTTCCCTAGCCAGACTGTATTTTATCGGGTTTCCAACTTGGGATTTCCGAAAAGCTTCCTTCCTGCCCCACATACGACTGGGCAAACATGGCATCACGCCAGCTTCGGTGCTATAACAACCTGCAGTCACGAATCGATTTGTTGTTCCAAGAGACTTGTTGTGCACAGATCAAGGCAATCTGGTCCTTTGACTTCGACTCTGGCTCTGCGTTGGTACGTGGGAGCAATCCGATAGCTCGTAAGAAAGCCTCATCTTATTTGTATAGACAAGCCGTGTGTGCCGCCAGAAACAATGCGACCTCTGCTGCGAGTAGCAAGAACGTCACCCGTCGGAAGGATCATTTCACGGCCAGTTGTATCTGTGCAATGTCGAGCGAAGCATGCCGTACACAGCCCTGTTATCGCGGACTCGCCTGTCAAAGCAGCTGCGTCGAATGGACAGGATAATTCTGCACCTCTGCTAGGGACGACGAAAAGACTGCCCGAGTTCTCCTTGGCCGAAAAAGTCGTTCTTGTGACTGGTGCAGCTCGTGGGCTTGGATTGGTTCAAGCAGAAGCGTTGCTAGAAGCAGGTGCGACAGTCTACGCGTTGGACAGGTTGCCAGAGCCCAGTCCTGACTTCTATCGGGTCCAAAAAAGGGCTGCCGAGGAACTCGGTGCGAGACTGTGAGAGACTTGGGACATCGAGTTTGTGCTGACCGTAATAGGTACAACGCTCCACTATCGGCAGATAGATGTGCGAGACGTCCCACAGCTGAACGAGATCGTGCGAAATATCTCGGAGACGCAGGGTAAACTCGATGGCCTGATCGCCGCAGCTGGAATCCAGCAAGAGACCCCAGCGCTGGAGTACACAGCTAAGGACGCGAACACGATGTTCGAGGTCAACATTACTGGTGTCTTCATGACTGCTCAGGCTGCGGCAAAAGAAATGATCAGACACGGCCGTGGAGGTTCTATAGCCATGATTGCATCCATGTCTGGCTCAGTTGCCAACAGAGTAAGCACCTGTTTCTTGAGCTTGTCGCGAATATAGCTGACTTCTGCCAGGGTCTGATTTGTCCAGGTGAGCAATCAAGCCGTGAACGTTGGGGTCACGGAGCTAGAACTGACTGACGGCACATTCAGCATACAACGCCTCAAAGGCCGGAGTGATCCAACTGGCAAGGAACCTTGCGAGTGAGTGGGGCCAGCATGGCATCCGCGTGAACACCATCAGCCCGGGGTACATTGTCACAGCCATGGTAGAGGCGCTCTTCGCACAATATCCTGAGCGGAAGCGTGACTGGCCGACGCAAGTGAGTTCCATGACGATGTTGTCGGGTTTGAACTCATGTGCTCATACTTTCGCCGCAGAATATGCTGGGCAAGCTCAGCCTCCCGCAAGAGTATCGCGGTGCGGCCGTCTTCTTGATCAGCGATGCTTCCAGCTTCATGACGGGTGCTGACTTGAAGATCGATGGTACGTTGCCACGATTCGAACCTTGAGCGATGCTGACACAATTCTGCAGGAGGCCATTCGGCATGGTAGCGCTTGCTCGTGCTTTGATCGTTTATGATGTGAAGCGTGGTTTCGATGTTCGTTCAGCTCTCGCTTCCATCGTCCTCTGCAGATGTGATGACAGGTCTAGTCTTTTGCTCTTTCCCCCTGAACCGACGTTGGAATAGCTCGTATGAAGTATATAGCAATATCGGCAATGCGCACATTATAGCCGTAAAGCTACGGGCTGCGCGTCTGTACCGGGGATCCAAGAAGCCTTCCTTGACCACACGCCTCGCAGCCTGCAACCCTCTTTCTCTGTCCGGAGATGGTGGATAGATTGTTGAAGGTGGGCGAGAGGGCCACAGCTGCGACAGCCAGCCCTTCTTCTTCGGCAAGGGCTCCTGTTGCTGATCTACTCGACGAGAGACGCGTTCTTTAGCTGGAGTCGCCTTGTATGGCAGAGGAGGTGGCGGCGAAGGCTGGGTGTTGCCAGAGGTGGTCGCGTAGCCTGCGCGAGGCCATGGTGCACGTGGAGAGGCACTCTCGATGGTACGCTGAATGAGCATCGCACGTGTGAAGAGCAGTGCGTGGAGCGCGTAGAATATGTGATGGAGGCTCAAACAAAGCTCGGGCAAAAAGTTGGCGCCCCACGAATGGCGTCGAGCAGGGGTCCCTCGATCCTTCTCCCACAACATCTCTACAAACACTCCCTCGCTCTGGACTCTCTCAAATACTTGGGTTCATTTTGCGATCAACAGCCCCTGCGGAGACAACAAGAAATCTGCATATCACGCGAATCTCTACACCTACGCTTCGAGATCCCCAGCGTTGGCAGTTCAGCCGCGAAACCCCACAGACGCGTGCAAACAACGCGTGTTTGCAGCATGCCCGCAGACATAGAGAATCGGGTTCCAAGGACCGATGCTCCGCACGTAACTCTCCACGAAAAACCTCGACGGGTCCTTGGTGATGTATCTGCAAACGTTCGCGTAATGGCGGACCCAAATTTCTTCGATGGCAAGCCGTTGACCGGAAGCCAACTGAAACGAACCTCAGCTACAGCTCTGGACGATAGCTCGGGCTTCACATACCTCAAAAGACGAAGGCTCTCAAGTGACAGGAGTCTGTTACCTTCCGAGAGGGCACCACAGGATCCTCAGTCTAACAGCGAGCATGCACAGCCCGCACTGGATCGTCAACAGGTATGCTATTGATCATAGACATGGACGGCCTGAGACTAAACATATCAAGCAAAATCTGCAATCATCCTCTGCGCCCCCCGGGACACCTGCTCAATTGATAGTGGACGAGGAAGACGACGATTCCTCAGCGGAGCGAAAGTCATTTTCCTCTCTAATCAATTATGATCCATCATCCCAAAACGCTGCTGGTTCGCAAAGTCGTCCGACTCCACTCTTTCGGGGGCCTTCCCATGCAGAGCTATTGAAAATGCGCCTGCAAGTCGCCATGTACAAGGTCAAGACGTAAGTACAACCTGCTGGTGCCAGTCGCTGAGCTGATCGGCTTCTTTAGTAACCAGATTCACGTGCCATTTGATGAATTGCGAGAGAACACACTATCAAAACGTCAAAGAGAATACAACGAGGCGGAAGAGGCTGTAGCGGCACTGCGTGCTGAGGCTCAGGCAAAGGATGCCCAACGCACTCACGCCCATCCGTCTTCAGCTTTATTTCCGGCGCCGATGTTACAGCCCACAGATTACAGTAGCCGGACAGTATACGGTCCCGCGATAGCAAGCTCGCCTCCTGTGAGTCATTCATCTCGTCCCAACATGCGAGACTCGGCTCTGCGTGGCATTGGTCGAAGGGCGACGGCGGAGGAAGAACTCACCAGCAGTGTCGTCAAGGGACGCGTTGCAGCCGGCTTGCTCGATCTCAGGCGTGGGGCGGGGGGCAGCTAGAGTCGGTCTGGAAGTGCCATTTAATGTGACCTGCTTGCTGCTATGAGATACATAAATCTTTCAAGCTCGCTCTCACCAGCGCGGACGATGACGTCAAAGCCAGCAAGATCCACGTTCCCGACTTACTCATGCAATTCCTGCTCTCCTCATTGACTTGACGGATCTGTGGCGTGCAGGTCCACCAAGATGTCATCCCCGAACGACGAAATTGCTACTACTGCAAAAGGATTGCTCGAACGTCTTGACCTCCAGCTGGAAAAGTTCGACATTCGTCAGAAGTTGTGGCAGGGTTATGGATACGTGTGTGGGGTGGAAGGAAGCAGTGACCTGGGGACTTCACAGTCTCTGATCTTGAAATATGTCTGGCCTCCTCCATCTCGGGATGCCGAATCCGAAGGACATATACGCAAGGTCATCAGCTATTCCGTCGAGCAACACTTCTACACCACTCTTGCGCCTCTTCTACCACGCGAGATTGCCATTGCCCAGTGCTATGCCAGCATCAACGCAGAAGGCAAGGTAGCGCTGCTCCTTGAGGATCTGCGCACCCGATTTCCTGTTGCCGGCGAGAAGAAGGCAACTCTAAATAATGCTCAAGTTCATGCTGCTATTAACTGGTTAGCCAGGTTTCATGGCTTTTGGCTACAGAATTTAGCACAGGCAAGCAAGTATCGCTTGCGACTCCCTCCACTTGAGGATTCACAAAGCCAAGAAGCGTTAGGAGATCACAGAGAAGGCGGCGTCTGGTTAAATGGAGGCTATACTTATCTTTCAACGCGTCGATCTGAATTCGAATCCCTGAGCCAAGATGACAATTCCGAGTGGTCAAGAGCACTTTGCGCGCCCGTGACTAACTCTGGGACATCTATTGCTGAACAGGTCGCCACAGTCTTGTCGCCAGCCACTGTGACATCGCGATCAGGTCTCGACCAGTACCAGTGCCTTATTCATGGAGATGTAAAGGTATACCATTCACAATGTTGCGTGCATACTGAGTTGTGGTTGATTTTGCGGCAGTCCGAGAATCTTTTCACGACAAAGTCCGGAGAGGCAGTCGCATTTTTCGACTTCCAGTATGTCTCGCAATCACTTCCATAAGCACCCACGATTCCTGACTATGACTTCTAGGTACGTTGGTTTGGGCTGTGGTCTCAGTGACTTAGCCAAGCTCTTCACCTGCTCTGTGCCTGAAGCTTCACTCCACGAGTGCAACAGTGCCGATGGGCTTCCGAACGCCTTGACGATGGGTCAAGGCGAAAAGGCATTGCTGTCCTCTTATCGCAAGTCATTTGAGGAGGCCTCTGGAAAACCTTATCCATGGGATCTCTTTGTGATGCACTGGCAAGTAGCCTTGATTGATTGGATCCGTTTCCAAGCATCCTGGGGGTAAGCGATTGTGCGATACAACGCATCCTATAGTGATTAATGACCTTGATGCAGATTCTGGGGAAACACCGAATGGCTCGAAGCGCGCGCTCGCTCGATACTCGCCGATAGAGAATGGTTGCATTGGCTGTCTTGCGCCTGCGAGCCATGAAACATGTCTATATGATGTAGACATTTGATCATTCGGGGCAACCTCCTTTGGCAAGACAACGAGCAGGTTCAACTCGCCTTCACTCATAAATCTGGATGAAGGGAAGACACTGATGTACAAGAGTGCTACGCGCAGGTTATAGTCCTCGTATCACGGAACATCAATGCATACGGAGGGGGAGGGCCTGCCATTGACAAAGGATTCAGGCTTGGCAACGCTAAGACGCATCCGTCAGCATGCACGTATGAGTCACCCCGACTCATTAGGCATATAAGCGCCAGATGTTTCTCAGGATAACGACCAGAACAAATTCCCCTCGTCACGAGACTCAAGCATTTCGTCCGGCCTCGCGTTAGAGGCCTCAAAACCTAAGTGCAACAATGCCAACAACAGGAGTCGTCACCACTGAGGAGCGCCAGCGCCAGCGATGGTATATCCTGGGATGCGCCACAGCAGACCATTGACTGGTCTGAAGATCTATATGGCCTTCTGGACTTTGATATAAGCGACATTTCAAACTTCGCACTGGACACCTCCCTTTACGGCAATGCTACCGACGCATCGATACTGCCCGCAGTTGAAAGCATGCAATGCGCTTCTGGACATATCGCAAACGGCGACGCGCAGTACAATCAATTTGGCCCAGAAGCTGAACACGATCGTGCTGAATCTGCAGCCGGTCTGTTGAACACTGGACTACCATTGGACACGCAGCCCAGTGTGACGGGTATTGCTTCGCATTCGCCGGCAACCAGCTCGAACAGCCAAACCGCCACATCATCTCCTTCATCTCTTCTTTCCGACCGCCGAAGAACTGCTCCAAGCTCGTCCACGTCGGATCAGTCACAATCGGAACCCAGCTACAAAGTACAGAAGCGGAAACGCAACACTGAAGCCGCTCGGCGCTATCGGCAACGAAAGGAAGATAAAGTCGCTCAATTGGAGGAGGCCTTGAAGGCAATGACAGATGAGCGCGACCAACTTTCCTTGAAGCTCGCCCGAGCAGAGGCGGAGACGAATTTGCTGCGCAGCATGTTCAAGACCTCTTGAGGATAGTTTCGGCGGCTACTCTCTAACGTTGGAACCTTTCGAGGCGGCGCTTCTGCTGTTTTAGATTCGCAATCCTGTATCCTAGAATGTTGTCAATACTCAAGCATGCAAATACGCTGCCAATGATCCATTGTCTGCCGCTCTTTCCCTTTGTGATACATATCGTTCTGTGCCGGCAATCATCTACCATGTTGCCATTCAAAACCCTCTTGTTTAGCATAGCCTGTAAAGCGAACGCGCAACAGACTCCAAGCCCTTCGTCACGAGCTCGATTTAGTTTGGTCCAGTTTCTGCAGACTCTGCTTGTCTGCGTGACCATATGATTCCCCAGAACTGCTGCTCAACCAAGCGAAATAACAAACCCTGCAGGTCGATTTATCGACTATTCGACCGCGATTTGACAGCAAAGTCAGCACGACGACCAGGTACGAGCACGATTGTCCAGGACCGCTCCCAGCTTGAACAGCTGAAGAGTGCGTAAAGGTGCTTCAGGTCATTCAATTCTATCGTCTAGAGTCTAGTATCTAGGTGATCTCTCGGCCTGATAGATGTAACTTCACCATCCCATGCATCTCTTGCCGCGTCCATAGTAATCTTGCTGTCAATAAGGTAGGTACAAGAAGCTTAAAAATGCGCCGTTCATCGTTTGCCTCAAAAAAGCAGATCATAGATCATCATTCGCGCCGTCGTTCTGTGCCGCCAACTCTTCAGCATGCTCGTGACTCTCGTTGCTCTTGATTCGTTGCAGTTGC
>JAASLH010000135.1:0-25532 GCA_013365245.1 Cercospora brassicicola
CTTTGCTTCTTGTCAGTGTCCCCAATAGCGCTCTGGACGCCTTCTCGAGCTTTTGCCATCATCATTCGCCAGCGGTCCTTGAACACCGGTAATACTTGCTTTTTCCACAGTGCCCACACGGCTTGGTCGAGCTTCTCCGCGACTTGCGCGCCCTCGATGCGCTCTACCACGTGCAGAATATATTTCACTCGTGTTGTTGGTGGTCGCTGATATTCCTCCAGTGAACGCATAATGCCCGCAACAACGAACGCCTTCGCCATGACCGGAGTGATCGGCATATTGTGATTCTTGAGATATTTGTAGATCTCCCAGACCCTGCGATATGCAACGCGAGGTGCAACAGCAGGAGATGTGGCTATTTTGAGAGCAGCAACTTCGATGAGCTCAGCACACTGCTCGCGAGCAAGAGCATCGCGCTGAGTTTGTCGATGCAGGACGTGCCAAAAGGCGGACGCGCTGAATTTGTCTGCTACTGCACAGCGCAGAAGCAGGTCCGGAAAGTCGTGCAGAGACAATTGCGGCGAGGCTTTGAACACTCGCACAGCAAAAGCCAAACCCGCTTTGCTCCTCCTCCGGACAAAATGTCGCACGAGTGGAGCTGAGAGACCCGTTGGCACTTCGAGTGTTGGATGTCTCTGCAGCTCGCGGAAACGATAAAACAGTGTTGGTGCACCGCAGTCACGCATCAAGATGGTAAACATGGAGATGGCGAGGCTGGCGTAGGCAACACCATTGCTCTGCAAGGCATGAAGAAGCGCGATTTCAGACGACCACTGGCGAGCCCTCCCAGCTCTGGTCTTCGCTTTCGCCGAACGGAAACGGAGATATTCTTTCCTGATCGCATCGACATCCGGTCTTTGATGATTGAAGTGGCAGCGTTTGCTGCCTTGGAAATCAGTACGACTTCCAGATGCCTGTGACGGCAATCTAGGGATCCAATGCTGAAGCAGCATCTCGCATAGATTTCCGGCTCGAGCGTTGAAGACGCAAAGGTGACCAGCCAGCAGGGCAGGATCCGGAAAGTAGGATGCCAGCACTTCATGGACATTGCGCCAAGAGTCGACGATATTTGCGCATCGGAACGACAAAGAGCGACGCAGACAGTATAGCCAATTCATGAGACTTTTCGATGGTCCAGCGCTTAGGCCAGATTTCTCGCACAGGCTTCTGGCCACACTGCCGGATATGTTTTGCAATGTCTCATGTTTCATGGCATCGAGTATGCGAGTGATGGACAGCGAATCTCTCTTCGCGGAGCTCATCAGAGACGTCAGAATGTCGGGCAGATATTCGTCGTGAAGAGTTCGTAGTCGGACCTTTTCGGCAATGAGGTGAGCGACTGCTATTTTGGCTTCCTTGGTCACATCTTCGTCCAGCATCCATTCGCAAAGTCGCAGAATGTTGTTGGCTTCGGGTTCATCGCTCGTGCTCTGCAGAAAGTCCATCACTCGGCTAAGGTCCTTCACTTCCACGATGTCCGACTGTGCTTCCTTCAACAGCGCGTCAAAAGCAACTTTGCTCACAAGCACAGCATCAACGTTCTCGTCGGTGGCCAGGAACTGTCCGAAAATGTCTTCTTTCCTTTTCACGCTCTTCGGAAACATCCAATGCTCGTCCTTCTTCACCTTTTCTGCACCTGGTGGCTTCCATTTCAGATCTCTCGTAGGGTCAAACTGCCTCCCTCCATAGCCTCCGAAGCCAAAAAGAGCGCCAAAATCAGCTCCACTCGCTGCTACACCCGCTCCAGTAGCACTCATACCAATTCTCCGCTTGGAAAGTCTCCGATGAGCCTCCAGTGGACCAGGTACGTTGCTCCCATAGCGGCGGCCCGTTGTGTGATGGGCATTGGAAGCGCGTAAGAAGCGGTGCCATGCTTCGGTAACGACCTCGTCCGTGAGCCAAAGATACTGCTCAATGGGAGCAGGCCTCAGTGAGGGCCTGCATGGCATCACCAGAGAAAAGGTGTCGGGTGGTTGTTGTGGAGCTGTCGCGGTCAATGGGTGAAGCTGGGCGCGGATTGCGGAGACAGCGGAGGTGGGAGTGGTGGCTGTTCTCCCAAGACCCAGTTCATCGCTGGAGACTGCATCAGAAACAGAACAGCGCCCCGCGATGATTGTACGAGCGCTGCGACTGCGGCATGGTGAGTTGAACAGTTTGTATCATTGTACTGCATTGATGCTGATGAAGCGCAGGCCGCATTGCCCTCCCCCGGCGCATACACACATCGTCGAATCGCCTCTCCTCGCTCGAATCGACGGTATCGCCCAATGCAGAAGCTGGCGAACGAGTGAAAATTCCACAATTCGCCGCGACGGCCAAAGAAACCATCGGCCCCGACACCGTCGTCGACCGCTCTGTCCCGTTGAACGACCCCAATCACCCCGTCGCCCTCGACTACGCCTTTTTCCAGCACAACAAGAAGTACACGTCCGGTGTAGGATCGACTATTGCGCCGCACTACAAGCCTCATGAACTCCTCACGAAACCTCCGTCACCGCGAGACATCACCCTCGAGGCCCTGATCGCTGCGCAAACACATATCGGACATGCAACGAGTCTGTGGAACCCCAGCAATGCACGCTACATCTTCGGTATTCGAGGCGAGCACGATCCCATTCACATCATCTCTCCCGACGCGACTGCATCACATTTGCGAAGGGCGTGCAAGGTTGTATCAGGAGTGGCAGAACGAGGTGGTCTGATTCTCTTCGTGGGAACACGACAAGGACAAGCGCGCGCCGTTGTAAAGGCTGCCGAGCTTTCAAAGGGCTGCCATCTGTTCACAAAATGGATACCCGGAACCATCACAAACGGACAGCAGATCTTAGGGCGATGCGAGAAGAGAGTGAAGAACGAGTTGGATGAAGATGTGACGGAACAGTATGGCTTTCAGGATCAATTGTTTTCGAAGGCCGCTATCAAACCTGATTTGGTCGTGTGTCTGAACCCATTGGAGAACTACGTTTTGCTGCACGAATGCGGCCTTAACAACATTCCCACCATGGGCGTTATCGACACCGACGCGAATCCAACTTGGGTCACATACCCCATACCAGCCAACGACGATTCATTACGAGCCGTGCAGTTCATCTGTGGTGTGTTGGGACGAGCGGGCCAAGAAGGACAGGAGCGACGTCTAAGGGACGCTCGACCGACATCAAAGCGTCCCGGTGGCTTCGTCGTATACCCTGCTGTTCATGGCCTACAACCGCCAGAAGGCGAGAGACGGAACCAGAGAGGCGGAGTCAGAGCTGTAGGAAACGCACAGAGAATGAAGATTCAGTCAAGAGCAGACGCGGGACAATTCGCTGCTGCTGAGCAGGCTCTCGACTCACAAGACGAGCCTCTGTTCCCAGACGACTTCGAAGGCACCGATGTGAGACAACATGAGCGCGATCAGAGTCTGTTGGACCAAGCCGAGAAGATCCTTTTCGAGAATGAGAGTACTGCGACTCCTGCGGCCAATGCAACTGGAAGCAACATCCCGTCCTCCGCCTCACAGATCCCGTCAGCAGAGCAAATGAGCGGAATGGACACTCTCGAAACCCAGCAACCTGAAGACCTCGCCGAGTCGATCTCGAATGAGGAACTCGACATGTATGCCCAATTCAACGACGCCGAAGCACCTGATCTCTCCGCTGTCGACCAATCTCTCGTCAACGAGACCTACGCCTCTGCCGCCGAAACAGATACCGCCGCCGAAGACGCCGCACAGTTTGGCATCAATGCCGAACCTGGGACCGGCTCTGACGACCCTGTCTACTCGCAAGCTGAAGCTGCCTCCCAGACGCCAAATGATACGATCGAGCAGGTTGGAGAAGTGGAGAAAGAGCTTGGGGAGCAAGCGCCAGATGTAAAAGTTGCGAATGAACAGGGCAATCCAGAGGTGCAGGATGCCGATGCGGAGAGTCAGAAGGAGGTTGACAACGCAGTGGACAGTGCGAAGAAGGAAGAGAAGAAGTAGACAGGGCACAGCGCGGGATGTGTAGATATACCATTATCCAGACAAGAGCAAAAGAGCAGAGCGAGAGGAAATGTATAGATATGGATATTATGATGTCAGCCCCTCTTCCTCATTCTCTGATTCAGTATGAAAAGACATGATTCGAGGCGAAGGGGAATCCGTTACTTGTCGAACTCAGGCCTCCATATCGAGGAGGCAAAAACAATCGGCCTCGGCTGAGCGTGTTGTCATCGATAGATATTTCGGACGCCTCATATCGGCCGTCGAAATTACCGGTCGCGTGTCCAACAATCCAGCGGCTCCGCAGAGACGACTTATGAACCTACCGCTAGACCAAGGACGACGTTGCTGTCCGAAGCAAGGCAAAAGAATATCAACGTTGCTGGCGTGCTTCGCTCAAGCTGAAAAGAAAGTTGGCTATAAGGAACAACTCTGCCACACAAAAATTACCAAAAAAAGGAGCGTCGGCGCGCCATCAATCGTGCGTTCTATCGCCATCCAAAAGAGCAGAATGGAGGCAACAAAAACAAAACAATCGCTCTTGACCTAGCAGAAAGTGCAGCAAAGAAGGCTGTAACGATGCCATATCGTTGATTGCCATTTGAGCGCCACCTTGATTGCCGGCATTATCATGATGAGAATGACTTAATAGCATACCACTCGGCCAAGGACGATCGTTGCGGACAACAAATTTCGCACGCTAATGAACTCAGAACGAGTCTTTGCCAGTAATCGATCGAAAGAGGCGAAGTCGTGCTCTGAGCATAGGGAGAAGCTAAGCTAAATGGTAGGGCAGAACAGGACGGTGTTACAAATGGACAAAGGCGGAGGCAAAACAATTGCCCTCGAACCTGGCGCATAGGTCGCGAAATAGCGGCGACTAAACGACAGTGCATCGTTGAGCGACTACCAGGCTCTGCTACCTTTCGCATTAGCATCTTAAGAAGACGACTTACGGGCATACCGCTCGGCCAAGGACGATCGTTGACGGTGAAGTTTTGCATGAATCTATAAAGGTAGCTGGCTAAGAGTCTGGACAGTTAACAACAAAAGCTTACTGCAATCCTGATTCAAAGTTTTGGAGATACTGAGAGATTGAATGACTGGTAAGGCAATAGTGGTCGCTGCTGCAAAAAGGACAAAAGCAAGGCAAAACAATCGCCCTCTATCTCACTAATAACACAGACGCCAATCGCAGCTTTCAAGACTGCCAATCTTGGTCACAGCAACCCCGTCTCCTAGCCTTAGCACAAACGTCTGGATACCAAAGACGACTTACAAGCTTACCGCTCGACCAAGGACGATTGTTGTAGACTCTGGCTCCAGGAGGCTAATAAAGCTCAAAGGCTTAGGGGCGAAAAGGAGACCGAGACATATCAGGATCATGGTGTTAAGCGAAGCCGATGCCCAAATTCAAAAAGAAAGGGAAAACAGCGAAGGCAAAACACTGCTGACGAAGGGCCATAACGAGACAAAACATTCTGCCCTCGCCTTGCGAATCGAGACCACCAACGCAGCAGGCCGGCAACGTAAGATCGTCAGCCCACTGGATCGAATCATCTGCCACATGCATCTCGGCAAGACGACTTATAGGCATACCACTAGGCCAAGAGCAATCGTTGCTATCCAGTCTTGCAAGATGCTTAAGTATTCTCACATCCCTGGACGGAAGAGCGACAGAATAAGTACAAGAATTTTCTCCTTCTATCGTCGCCCTTTTAGCGGCTTAAAGTGTCCATATTAGACAAAGCGACAAAAAGAAGGCAGAACAATCGCCCTCAGTATTTGATACAGGAGCTACAGTTCGCACACAACGACCTTCTCATCACATAAGGTCGTAGTGACGTCCACTCGAACACCACCAGCACAAGCATCTCCATAGGGAAGACGACCTACAAGCATACAACTAGGCTAAGGGCGATCGTTACAGGTCTTCATTTTTAGCACATTGAAGTAGTCTCACAAGCATGGTACAACAAGGGCTGCCAAAAAGATTCGCTGGCTATGTCATGGAGTTCATCTTGCATACTGAACTGAGTCGCACGAAGCCTCATCGCTCGCTGGAATATGGCCATCTCTGCTTGCTGCAAAAAGACGACAAATGTGCAAAACAATCGCCCTTGAACTTGTAGATAGCAACGCACCCGGACGAGATTCCAGTATCGTCGAACGGGTGTATCCAGCCACTTTTGGCCCAAGCATCCCAATTATTAGGACGACTTACAAGCATACCACTTGACCAAGGACGATCGTTGATGGCAGCCTTTTCCACAGGTTTCAAGTACTCTCACACTCACGTTAGACGGAAAGAAACAGATCGCTAGAGGCACACATTCCTAATAATACAACAGGAAAAGACTGGCAGCCGGATTACAACTCAAGACCCATTCGTGCAAAAAGCTCCTTTCCTCCAATAAGGTAGGTGACAAAAGCAATAAGGGATGAACGAGAAGCAAAACAATCGAACTGGATCTTGCAGATCAGAATGGTTAAGCAACTCTCGTACGACGGTAGATTGTCGTTAAACATGCTGTCTTTGACCACTGTCTGCAGAGGCATCCCGGTTATTAGGACGACTTACAAGCATACCGCTGGACCAAGAACGATCGCTACAGAACTCTCCTTCAGAATATTCAAGTAGGCTCATATGCATTTCTTGATTGACCGAAAAGTCAAAAGATCATCATTGATCGAACGACAGGAGAAGCCTGTTGCCGAATTTCGGAGTCCATCCATTTCGTTTAACACCATAACTTCCCCACGGCCACATGCGCGTTTTGAGACTGCAAAGTAGCAAAAGAGGTACAAAACAATCACCCTTGGTCTCGTAGGCAAGAAATACGATAAGGAAGATAGCAGACGACTATAGACAATCGCCGGACATGCCGCCTTTGACTACTTCACACTAAGCATCTCATCGAGAAGACGACTTACAAGCATACCGCTAGACCAAGGGACGATCGTTATCATCCACTCTTCCAGAACATTCAAGTACTCTCCCAAGTACCCAGCAGCCAAACAGAAAGAAAATGTCAAATCTTGCCATTCCCTCAAAGTAGTCCACATTCACATGGCAGACAACGATGTCTCTATCCAGCACGACTACTTATCTGACGCATCGACTCCCTTCTCCGAAATAACAAAAGGAAAAGAAAAAGGAGATCAAAAAAGCGCAAAAAATCGCCCTTGGTCTCGCAGACGGTGGAGCAAGAGCAAGAGCACAGCACGGCGATATGTCGTTCAGTGGTCTATATTCAACAACCTTAGGCGATAGCGTCTTTCTCTGATAGACGACTTACAAGCGTACCGCTAAACTAAGGACGATCGTTGAGATGTCGGTTGTTTGCAAGAACATGGTGGTTAGCCAAAGCTGTCCACATCTCAGACAATGATCGACTGGTGGGAAATACCGCAGCGTGCGGTGGGGTGTGAGGGGAAGGTGAAGTACTTAAAAGGTGGTGTACCATCATTTCGACACACATTGCATTCTTCCACGCAATAAGCCATGCTATAAACGCTACAGCAACCTCCCAACCCATAGTCATAGCTGCAATAGCAGCAGCGGTAACAGCAGTAGTTGCAGACCCATCAGTAGTAGAAACGAACAGCAGCAGCAGTAAGCTTAGTATACATACACCATGAGCAATCCCTAAATTCCGTAGGGGGTCTATAAAACTGCAGACCAGAGAAGCTGTCCATCGCCATTCTCTTCTCGCTTTCTCGCTGAGGCAGTAACAGAGAAGATGAAACGTATCGTGAAAGCATGTGCCCTTCCAGCGCATGTCCGTCCGCATAAAGGCGAACAAAGTCGCGCACCTCCTAGGCGGCTGGAATGAGAAGTGCTGAATGTTGGTATCGTGGCGCCAGAAAGGAAAAGCAAAAGAGGTCCAAGCAGCACAGCGTTGCTGGACAGAAGTGCTCGAGCTTTAGCCAGCGCAGTGCTTCGAGGGAACCATCGTGGTGCAGATCGATATCTGTGCTAGCGTGGCTGGTAATATGGCAATGGGTAGTTCTATACCTGCACGCCTTGCTGGCCTGTTGTACCATTCGAGTAAACGTGATGTTGTGACGCCAAAGCAGGCTGCTGCGGAGGTGGCTGCTGTTGAACCAGGGAAGCCGGAGTCGCCGAGTTGGTCGTAGACATAGGCGTTGCTGAAGTCCCAGCTGGCGCATTCATCATGCGCTCTCTCTGTGCCTTCTCCGCTTCAAGCTTCTCCTTCTCGGCCTTCGTGATTCTCGGCTTTCTAGGCGCGCCAGGAATCTTACCGCCTCTGCTGCCACGACCTCGTGTGGGTGCGTTGGGATCCCTGACTTTTTCGGTGGCAGTCGTAGTAGCACTCGAAGCAGTAGTGGTACCGCCTCTACCGCGACCACGTCCTCGTCCACCGCCACGGCCTCGGCCAGATGGTGCTGCAGACTCGACATTCGCAGTTGTACCTTCCGGTACCAGCTTGCCAGAGTACACAAAGAACCCATCTTTCGCCACCGCGGCCTTCTCCTGCCAAGCAAGCTCCGTATCATCAATGAAGTCGTCATCCTTGTCGTACTCCTCCACCTTCCTCCGCCTCTTGCGTGGCTTGGCGTCATCAGCTCCAGTGGCAGACTTGCCTTCATCATCCATGCCGCCCATCTCGATATTGCTATCTCCATCCATGTCCGACATCAGATCAACAGACATATCGTCTGCAGAACCTCCCTCGAGCTTGTTCTGTGCAGCTGCGACTTGCAGTAGCTTTGCTCGATGTGCTGCGGCTCGAGGATTGATTGCATCTTGACCGTACTTCTTGAAGATCTCTTGTGCGATGTTGACCGTGTTGCCACCATCTCGGTTCAGCGTGATCCGGATCTCAATGTTTGGTCCACGGATCTCTGACTCTTGTTTGGCTCCAGGTCCGCCGAAGAGGTTGTTGCTCGCCAAAAGTCCGGTGCCAGCAGCCTTGGGTGATGCGGCCTTCTTCTCCTTGGGCTGTACTTGAGGCGTTGGCGCCGATGATGACGATTTTGAAGGTTGTGTCTTCATTGGTGCTTCGCACACAGGACCATCAATGTCCATTGCGCCCTCTGATTGCGGCATCGGTTGTGCTTGAAGTTGTTGTTGTTGAGGTGGAGGTGCCGGGGTGGTTTGTGGTAAAGACGCCTTTTGAAGTGGTGCGGCTGGTGCAGCCACTGGTGGCGTAGGTGAATGGTGCGCAGAAGTAACAAAGCTAGGCGGCTGTTGCACGTACGTCGTTGTTTGTGAAGTGTGCGACAATGGGAGTGAGGGTTTGCTGGGAGGGTCAATGAGGCTGTTGATGGATGGTGAAGCTGACGCGCGATTGTAGGTAGGCGACAGGTGTGCAGATGGTTCACCATTCGTCTGCCTCGTCGGCACAGGCGGAGGTCCGGAGGGGCGTGCAAAGGTGTCGGCTGATGGAGGTGCGGAATGTTCACCACTTGACTGCTTCGTCGGCGGTTGCGGCGGTGCTGCACCAAGGATGGAACCTCTGATCGGATCAAAGTTCTGACCACTCGAGTACGGGCGCGGTGTCGGCGGTTTTGATGCAGGTGGAAGACTGTCGCGTATCAAGATGTCGGGCTGATTCGGTCGTTGCAGAGGTTGCGACGCCAGAATGTGTTGTGGTTGCGGCGGAGGTGCACTTGTGGATGCAGCAGGCTGTTGATACTGCGTGACCATTTCGGTGAGGGTGGATTGACGAGGTCCAGAGGCAGAAGCAGATGCATCAGGGGCAATGGCAGCAGGCTCTTTCTTCTGCCGCTTGCGAGGTGCAGGTGCAGAGCCATCTTCGGCCTTGACCTTGGGCTCTCGCGGCTTGCGAGGCTTCTTCTCCTTTGGCTTCTCGTCTTTGCCTTCGACTTTGGGTTCTCTGGGCTTGCGTGCTCGCTTGGGCTTAGCAGTTGTGTCGGCAGGCGTGGGTGTTGGTAGAGCATGCGCAGGTGCGGGAGTTGCCGAAGTGGAAGATGCAACAACACCTTCACCAAATGTGGAGGCGGCAGCAGCAGGTCCGCGGGTGGTGACGCGAATTTCGTCGAGCGAGCTGGTTTGCGGGGACTGCACTGACGACAGGGACGACGTCTCGCTTGCAGCGTCGTCATCGGCCATATGCTCCGAGTTCATGGCGCAGAATGGTCAAGTCGACAATACACGCCAAGAAGATGGTATAGAACACGATTAGCACACTAGGCAGATGTGCAGGGTGCACATGCGCAGTGCGCGCGTCTGGTTCTGGCGCGGCTCAAAGGGTGCTCGAGGGTGCTCGCTCAGGGCCTCATCTCCATAAGTCGAAGCGGCCAATAAGCGTGGGGCTAGCGAACGTCGCAGTTTGGACCAGCGACGACGACAACACCTTTTGCAGGATCACGGCCGGCGGAATGGGAATGGGAGGCGATGGTATAGCTGGTGCGTTGCGTCTCGTTGCAGCGGTGCGGATGCAGGTCGAGTTGGGTGCAGTTCGATGGCGATCGGAGGTGCAATTGATGAAAACCCGTATGGCAGCCAGTTGCATACACGCAGAAGTGCAGGATGGGTGGGAAAAAGAGTCGAGAAGGGGCGTGTCGAGAGTGCTGGAAAACATAAGGGAAAGCCGCAGCACGGAGCACACTTTGACGACTTTGGACGGGCAGGCAGAGCGACAGCAGCAACTTGACAGAATCCGCGGGGCAGCAGCCGGTCGTCGGAAACAACTGTGTCAGAGCGCAGCCAGCGAGCCAGCAATCTTGTCGCGGCCTTGTGCCATCGCCCTCCTCCCGACAAAGCTAGCTGGATACCGACATATCAGACTCGGCAGTCCTATTATCCCGTCCTTTGTCGGTATCTTCATTGTTGAGTCTGTGTGTCAACTTACACATTCGTCTCATACTCCTGTGCATCTGGTATCAACTCCTCCGCGCCCTCCATGGCCACTGCCGTCGGGCTGGGCGCTGGCGAAGGGGGTTCCGCTTGCTGGCCGCAAGTTTGCGATGCGCTGGCGGGATTGGCTCGAGTTCCCTCGTTGGCATGAAGGCATGACGATGGCAGTACCCTAGCTCGATATACGGCATGTCATGAGATCTGCTATAATGTCGACCTGTTCCTGTGACCACTACGGTTATATATCGCACAGTCTTCATACTCGTCACATGTGCCATGTGCTCGTGTCGTTCTTTGAGTTTCGCAAATAGAAGCTCCACTACCCACTAGCGCGATCCAATCCCAGGGCAGGCGCGGCGCGGCTGCCGATCTGCGCCAGAAGCTTAATCGATAAGGTACACCAGCCGCGCTTCTCTTGGAACGATTTTCAGGCACCACACCCACAAACATCATGTTCCGAGGCGAAAAGGTCCATATCGATCTCGGCTCAGACAGCGAGGACGACAAGGCGCAGAAGCCCAATATATTGCCAGGCGCATTTGTGGGAGATGTGTTGGAGCGCACGCCTGCCGCGCCCAAGCCACCAAGCGCCCCTGCCTTGAAGAGCAAAAGCGGCTTTCCTGGGCATCAAAAGCGCAACGTGGTGAGCCGCTTCAAACAGCAAAAGTCATCAACTTCGACTGCAGAGTCCAAGTCGCAGCCTCCGATCATCAGCAGCACCGACAAAGATGCTTCGAGTGCCAAGCCGAAGTCATGGGAAGAGGAAGAGAAAGAGCGAATAGACCGCGAGAACAATGACAAATTGGCAGCAATGTCTGCTGAAGAGATCGAGGAGGAACGCAGAGAGCTAATGAACCAGTTCAGCCCGGCGCTATTACAGAAGCTTCTAATGAGAGGTGATGTGGCGAGTGGGAGTGAGGAGACAGACCTTTCACTTCTACCCGGCGAAATTCGAGAACGACCGAGCGAAGCGCCTCTACCAGCGTCAGATGCAGTGGAGATCGAGATACCTGATGTAAAGCCTCGCGCGAAGCCTGCAAAATCAGTCGCATTTGCAGAGGAGCCAGATTTCGAAGACGCAAATGGCGAACAAGATGTGAAACCTCGAGAAGAGGAAGTTTTGCCACACGACAGCGTTCACTTTCCACGCCCAGATCAGCCCCCTGCACTCGATCCATCATCGGAAACATTTCTGGAAGACCTGCATCAGAAGTACTTCCCATCGCTACCCTCGGATCCAGATAAGCTGGAATGGATGCAAACGTCTTCCGCCAAGAACACATACGACCCCAGCGCAGACGCATTGAACGCAGGTGATGTGCGATTCTCCTTCAGAGGCGACATCATACCACCAAGCAAGGCAAAAGAAATTCCAGTCACTCTTGGCCTTCATCATCATGGCGATGCGCCCGAAGCAGCAGGCTACACAATCGCAGAGCTGGCGCATCTTGCGCGATCCAGCTATCCTGCGCAAAGATGCATCTCATTCCAGACTCTGGGTCGCATACTCTACAAGCTCAGCAAAGGCGAATTCGGTGATCCTGGTGAGCCCGAGCATGTACTGGCTGGTGATGTAGTTGAAGGTCCAGAAGACACATTCGGTGAACTGGCACGAGGTCTGTGGCGAGAGGTGGAAAGGTTGCAAGTCATACAGATTCTCGTAGATGAAAGCGAAGGTCGTGGAGTCGATGGCGGAAAACACATGAGCGCAAAAGCCTACGCTACAGAGGCTGTATGGCTATGGCGAAAAGGCGGAGGTCGCAGATGGGATGCAAAATAGAACCAACCCAGCATCTAATACGAGTCCCTCCTACAACGCCGCCTTCTCCACAAGCGCCCACTTCCCATCACTCTCTCTATTCCTAACCTTCCCATCCCTCTCCAACTTCCTCAAAACCTGCTTCAAACCACCCTCCGCCGGTACCCACAAATGCTCGGGATACTTCGCATAAATCACCTTCACCATCTCCATACTTCCCCACCACTCATCCCCACTCGGACTCTTCCTCCCCAAAACCTCCAACGCCTCTACTTCCCTCTGCTTCCGATGCGCAATATACTCCTTAATCTTCCCCTTCCCATCCTCAATCACCACCCCATGACTCGGATACGCCCTTCCCTCAAAGCCTTCCGCTTCTAACATGATATTCAATGAATTCATATACGCGGCCAAATCTTCGAACACAGCAGTCCCATGTCCGAGGACGTTGTCGCCTGTGAAAAGTGCTTTCTCCTCCTCAAGTACAAAACACATATGATCCGTCGTATGTCCCGGACTATGCAGCGCTCTCAATTTCGCACCTTCAACTTCGAAAATTTTCCCATCTTCAAATCCCTCCTGCCCCGCATCAGGACTATTTTTCCAGACTTTCAACCCCTTTCCTTTCTCTCCCAACAATTCTTTGACATCTTTAACACCACCAACATGATCCGGATGCCAATGTGTGAGAATCACACTTTCAATTTCTACATCTCCTTCATCGTGTAGAACTTTTGCGAGGGATTCTTTCCAGATGAGAAGACCTTCTGCTGTGTCGATTAGGATTCGACGTTTTCCTGTGCCGATGAGATGGGTGTTTGTGCCTTGGAGGGTGAATTTTGAGGGGTTTCCGCCTAGGATTCTGATGACGCGGGGGGAGAGGCGTTCGATGTTGGGGATGGAGGGGAGGGGTTCGGTCATGGTGATTTTGGTTGCGTTGTTGGTCTTAAGGGTGAAAGAGGATTTAATCCTGATTTGGTTCTTGAATGTCCGGTTTGTTCTTGTCTTGTTCGAAATATCAAGAAGTGGCGAGCGAGGATAGCTGCTGAGTGAAATCCGAAGTGAAAGTCTTGCAGTTGAGCAGTGTGTGAGAAGCGAGTTCATCTACGTCTAGAAATCTCGCGCACGTCTTGTGCAGTCAGAAGCGCACATATACTTGGAAGCTTGAAGTTGACGCCGGAAAGCGATTGCGACAATGATCAGTCAGCATTGCTCATAGCTGAAGTGAAAGAGCAAGAAGGCGCAATCAAGTCTAGCCGAGGCCTGGCGTGCCGAGCTAGTGGAGAGCCCTCCCACGCCGAGCCATATTCTCGTACATTTCGAACGCATTTAACATCAATACCGGTTGAACAAGAACAACGAAAGGAGCGAGTGAGATAAGAGTAGTGACTTCTGTACATGAGCCTATATTTCCAGGCAGCCGGAATGTGGTATCTAGTAACGCTGATCTCGTCGTTCCCCAAGGACATGTGGCGCGCGAAAGTGCTCATAATGCAACACGCTTTTCTCCACAATACTGAGCGCTCGTTGAAAGCTATCATATGTCATGACGTAGCATCATGGACCAAGCAAAGCTCACTAAGATCTGTTGTACGTGCCGAGTCGTGCGAGGATGTCTGCCATGTTCGGCGGTGCAGGAGGCAAGCCTGAAGGTGGTTGCTGAGCAGCCGCTGAAGCCTGTGGAGGTCCTGTAGGATACTGTCCCTGATACTGTTGCTGCTGTGGAGGTGGGAAGCCGGGTTGCGCGTATGGATGAGCACCAGGTACCTGAGGCGAAGCCGTGCTCAAAGTGGACAGCAGATTTTGCAGGTTGCTTGCGTCTGCTTTGGGTGGGTATCCTGGCGGGTAGCCTGGAGGCGGGGCGTGAGGCGGAGCGGCATTGTATGGCGCCGGCGGTTGTCCGTAGCTGGGAGGATATGCCGATGGAGGAGGTGCGCCGTATTGCGCGGGCGGAGGCTGCTGTTGATACGGATACGGTGGGGGAGCTTGGCCTGACGGGGCGTATTGAGCAGGAGGGGCAGCATACGATGGTGTGCTCGGAGGTTGCGCAAGGCTGTTCCTCTCTCTCATGACCAACTCGGCGCATATGGGAGGATCCAGATTGTCGTACTCCTCGAACTGAACATCTCTGTTTCCTCCCGCGCGCTTGAATATTGTCAGACCAATTCTGCCAGTATCCTGGTTGACGCGTCTCAGCTTGCTGATAGCAAGTACGCCTTCCACAATCTGCCGCCTAATGACCGCGTCCTCGTTCAGTCGAGCAGATATTGTAAGAACGTCGACCCGCACGCCGCGAGAGGAGAAGGCTTTCTCGACCCACGACAAAAAGTCGCGCTCCAACCCTTCCAGGGCGATGATTTGCACCTCGGGCACGTCTCGAGGTTGTCTCCGAGGAAGTGGCAGGTCGTCATGATCGGGTGATCGACGTGAGCCGTGATCTCGATATCTGTCGTCTCGTCCATAGCCGGGAGATCTGGATCTCGTCCGGTATCTGTCATCGCGCCTCCTCCCATATTCGCGAGGCGAGGGCGATCGGTTGTAGTTTCTTCCGCCATCTCTCCCGCGACCCCTGCCATTCGAATTGCGATCATTTCGTCGATTGTCGTACGGGGAGCGTGAGCGGCGGCCTTGGTTTTGGTTCTGTTGCTTGTCGCGCGGTGGCTTCTGAGGTTTGCTGATCTCAAGGTCTTGTTTGGTCAGTTTCAGCCGCTATGTCCGCATATTCACTGCTACACTCACGTATGCGTTTGTCACGGATCTGTCGTCCTTGCTCGGCGCTCAGTGCGCGCATGCAATCTTCGACTCTCAGAAACTGGACGAATCCGTATGCCTGCTTGATCGATATCTGTGCAATCTCTCCGAAATGATGGAAGACGTGGAAGATGTCACGTTTCGTGACCTTTTCGCTAGAAAGGTTCCCTGGCGTGGCTGTCAGCTTGATGGCGAATGATGATAGCAGTAAAGGCACTCACCGACGAAGAGACGCGAACCTGGAGGGAACTGGTCCCATCGTGCTTCATTCACGTAACGACGCTCCTCGTTCATGAAGTAGTCGTACTTGCGCTGGGTCTCGGGCGTCCACGGAATGTCCTCTGTGCCTGCAAGCGGACTATGCTCGCGAGGTTGCTCTCGTGTCGGCGTGAATTGAGGCTGTTGCTGCGGCTGTTGCTGGGCAAATGGAGTCGATCTAGTGTTGGTCACAGAGACTGGCGATTGCTGATTTTGATAGTGTTCGTTCTGACCAGATGTCGCTTGATTCGAAGCCGCTCCCACAGGTGGGACGAAATTGTGACTCTGTGCATCCGCAGCGTTTCCGGTGCTGTTGGCGCGGTTGTGCGCCTGCACTGCTGGATTTGCTGCATGTGGATGGTAGTCGCGGATATGCTGCGAATGGACGTAGGCTGCGTTGATCAACGGCTGATCTTGTGGAGGGGGTCGAGGCGGAAGACCACTAGGCGAGGCGAGACCTGACAAGGACGCAGCAGGGTCTGCTTGAGACTGGGATGGAGAGAGGGCGGAGGCCGCATGCGGGCCATTATTTGTAGGTGTAGAGTTGGCTGCGGGCGCAGCAATAGAACTCGAAAGCTGGTCCAGCAAGGCCTGAACGTTGACTCCGCCAGGAATTGGCGTGGACTGCAACGGCTCGGTCTTTACCTCACTCGCTTGCAAGGCATTGGCATTTTGTGCGAATTCAGCAGCACTAGCGCTGGGATCGGGAGGCGCAGCCTGGGTGGATGTGATATGAGGCTTGTTGTCGTTGTGATCACTAGAGTCGGCGTTATGTGAAAAACCGTTAGAATTGGTGGTTTGAGCACCAGCTCCATTCGTAGCTGTCTCGGTGCTATTTGAGGCATCAATGCCGTTCTGTTGCGCGCTGCTCTCGTCTCGATTCAAGTCATCGCCGTTGCCGCCGGTCGAGTACGGAGAGGGAATGGTGACGTTTTGGTCGTCTGGGTCGCGCCAAGCTCCTGGTCGAAGCTCGGTGTCGTGCATGGCCGCATTGTTCATGTGCGGCTCAGCTTGATTGAAACCGACATCCATCATTTTATCCAGGACAGGGATGGACGTGGGCTGAGGGAAGTGCAATGGTTTTGGAGAAGCTGGAGAAAGCAGAGCGGGCTCACTGCGTAGCCAGGCCTCTTCGGGTGGTTCTGGTGGTGCTGAAGATCCAGTGTCGTTGGTGGTCATCGGGATCAAAGGCGCATCCTAAGCGCAGCGCGAGAGACGGTCTGAGAGCATGGCAGAGTTAGGGACGAACGACGAGGAGCGGCGGTCTGGGCGACGATGACTGGAGTTCACAGCGCTGGGCTCTGGGGCTGGAAGTGGTGGTGGTGGTGTGCAGGGCAGACACAGAGACGTTCAACAGCAAACGACCACGAGCGCGCCAGTGGTTTGCCGCGTACAGCGCAGCACGAGCAGTGAGGCGTTGGCGGGCCAAGATCTGAGCAGTATTTACCTGGGTGATGGTGGTGCTGGAAGGCGGTGGTAGTGTTCAGCGAGGAAGAGCGCCTGCGATGTGGCGGTTGTCGCGGCCCGGCGTTTTGCGCGACAGAGGCTTTCCAGGCGAGCACAATGTGGAGACGATGGGCCGAATGCTGCACGACGCGCGCGAGACGAATAGCGCGCTGGTATGGTATGCCGTGTATGATGGTGGTGATGTTCGGAGGATGATGATGGCAAGACCTTTCACGACATGCGCGCACATGTACTTGCCGCAGAAAACTCGCGCCACGCAGTCGTGCTTGCCCTTCGCTTTGCGCCAAGCATTGCGCGGGAGCTTGACTCAATCAGGCAGGAGCTAGCTCACTTTCGGCAGCATTATCCCGCGCCAAAAGTGCGCCTGCGACACACAGCTTGAACTGCTGCACGAGCTGTGCCATATGGCATTGCTGCTACGCACGACATTCCGTGCTGCCAAAGCTGCCATTCCTGCGCCGGCATGTGCCATCAGACGATACGCTGTCAAGAGAGGCGGCGATGCTGACGAAGCTGAGCTCCAAGCAGCTCGCCAATGGCTCTCCAAACTTGACCCCGACACGATTCCTAGAGACATTTGCGAAGTGAGCTTCTCGCGATCTTCTGGTCCAGGCGGGCAGAATGTCAACAAGTGAGCAGCTCAAACGAATGAGGTGCGCGAGACACATGACTGATGCAGCGATAGAGTCTCGTCCAAAGCGACACTGCGCATTCCCTTACCCTCACTGCTACAGCGAGTGCCGAAAGTGATGCATGCACCAATTGCCAACAGTCGCTACCACGCTGCCAAATCTGACGACCTTGTCATCCAAGCCGACGATTCGCGAAAGCAGAACGACAATGTAAACGCCTGCTTTCGCAAACTACATGACCTTATCATGCAAGCAGGCCGTGAGACGGTACCTGGCGAGACAAGCCCAGAGCAGATGAAACGAGTTGAGGAGCTTCAGAAGGCCGAGGCTGGAGCGCGTCGCAAAATGAAAGAATATCACAGCAAGAAGAAGAGCGCACGCAGAGGGGGGAGGGGGTGTGATGATTGAAGTGGTACAACACGACGTCCTTTGACAAAAGTACCAAGACCTTCTGGCCAGAGTGATGATTCAGGGGACATATGTCCTCGATGTTCTTCACGACAAGATGGCTTCGCCTCATTTCGAAAAAACGACAGGACCTGGAGGGTTGTGCGCAGTCTCCATGGCTGCACAGCTCCTCTTGCCAAGGCATACAGCTTTGTGCGCGGTAGTGGCGAAGAAGAAAGATGCTCCGCTTGCCGAGTACTTCACCATCTGCGCACCACTCGCGCTATGATCACGCGCAGGTCGCGGACCCATCACGAGACACGAGTCTCTTCAGAAGTCTATGGCCAGCAAAGCAGCAATGGTCCACGGAGCGCAAGCGCCCACGGCTCACTCACCATGGCCTCCAGACCCAACACCAACACGAACAACAACCTCCACCGGACTCTTGTCATTGCTCCTCCTTTGTCAAGAGCAGCACGAAAGCGTATAGAGAGACCAAGGCCCCTCGACGTGGCGTACACCACTCTACGTCACCGTCTCTGTGAGACGTCTTCTCTGTCGCCGAGGACCTGAGGAATGGTGCACATATCCCAATTGTGCCAGCCACCAACATCTTTCCGCTCTGCAGTCAGGTCGTTGAGATGCTCGAGGAGCGCTTGAGTGAGGGTATCTGGAGGGCATGGGATGGCAGGTGCTTTCGCCACGAGATGGCAATCCGGAGTACCTCTCCATGTTGAACCACAAAGTCAGGGCTCGGCTCTTCACAGAGTAAAGCTGCCAGCAACATGCTGGCTAACGGGCCCATGTCCGTTTTCAACAGCACCTTGCAACTTTGCCGGGTGGTTCTGGCCTGTCACGACAATCAAGGACAATGCCATGCGGTGTGGACACAGGAGCGTCAACGCGACGCCTCAGGAGGCGTTGCAGGCACTCGTTTCGAGCTCTACGAAGACGTATTCGGCGGCACTTCGCTCTTTCCTGTCATCGAGTCCATGTTTTTCGAATCGCCAGCGAACTCGGTCGACCTAGCAGGCGGCCCGACGGTCGATGCAGAGCAGCTCAGAAGTTGTTGCTCAATCCCAGTCAGTAATGGAACTTGTCCGCGACTGTCTACGATAGCGACACCGGAACGTGCTTCAACGAAACGCGTCTCGTTAAGCAATTAAAGACGTCAAATACTATGCAAGCAAGACAAATTTCTCAATCCTCTTTCACCCACTGTCTTCACGTTCCCACCATTTAGATCTATCAATAATATTGCTTCCTTACGACCATCGAAATGCATGCGCGCGGCACGGCCAGAAGGTCGGCCCGACGGCCGCTCATTGCAGCTCTTGCTTGCTCGTGCAGCAAGCACGCTGCTCTCTTTCACAAACATCGGTGTAGCTGCTGCGGGTAAGAAACACGCCAATGGTCGTAGTCACGGCCTACGAATGCGACAATGCTCGATTGCCTCCGGTCTCAGCCTGACATTGATGATTCCTGCCAAGTCCATCCCGCCTCTGATATGATGATGCGGCCAGATGCCGCCCAGATCGAAGATGAACTGACATCATCATTATAGTCGTCATGAGGAGCTGCCATTAGTCGTCTGGTTGATGCGGCAGCAACGATTGAACTTATTCATTGCTCCTGATCCAACTGATTCCAACAATGCCGCCCAAGAAGAAAAGTGAAGCGAGCAATCAGAAAGATGCCAGCGACCACGAAGATTCCGCAACCAAGCAGGAGAAAGATCGCAACTCGCAAGACAATTCATCCAAGAAACGCAAAGCTAACGTAAAGTCCGACGAGCCTGTAAAAGCCTCTCGACGCTCTGCTCGAGGCACACCAAAACCCCAACCATCCCATTCGCAACTGCTCAATTACTTATTATCCCACGATGCCGAAGAACAATGCCGTCCATCAGACGAAACAGAAGACATTTCATCACGAGGAGAAGACATCAAAACGTACTCTTCATCAGTCCTCAACCCCTTCGAAGAGCTCATGTGCGCCGTGATCCTATCCCGACCCATCTCCCATCGTCTAGGCCTACGATCTATTCGAACAATCCTCAATTCGCCATACTCGTTCAATAGTGCCAAAGCCATCAAGGACGCTGGAGAAGAGAAAGTTACGCAGGCATTCTATGATGCGAGGACACAGCATAAAGATAAAACAGCTGCGCAGTTGTATGAGTTGGCGGATACGGTGTTGGAGAAATTCACCGCTGAGGGGGATGATGAAGGCACGCAGTTGGGGAAAGTGCTCGAGGAGCACAAGGGTGATGTTGATGAGGCTGTGGAACACTTGAAGAAAAACATCAAAGGCTTTGGCGCGACTGGGATTGAGATCTTTCTTCGGCGTGTACAGTGGCTTGAAGGGTGGGATGCACGGTATCCGTATGTCGATTCGAAGACCCAGAAGGCTCTTGAAGAGATTGGTTTGCCTTCCGATGAGGATGATTTGCGCGATGCTGTTGAGCAAGAATGGGAGACGCTGGAGACGAAGCACTTGGCTGGCGAGGATGAAGCTGGGCGGAAGCGCAGAGCGTTTGTGGTGATTTTGGTAAGAAGAATAAATTACTGCTCGTATGTTTGTTGTGCGTAACTAATCGTGATTACAGGAGCGCGCATCAACAACACTTCTGGAGAGTGAGGTCGACGCTGTTTCTGAAGCTGCTGCAGCGTCTACTTAGGAGGTTCATAGAGCAAATTTGTGTGCAAGATCAAGTTAGCATATAGTGTATCATCACTTTGAACTCGCATAGCAGCAGACGTTGCCATGTAATTCCGTCCGCGCTTCGAAGGACGTCTTTTCGTCAGAACCAACACCACTTCAACACCACCTTAACACCGCCCTCGTACTTCCTAGAAGCAAGCATGGATATCGCTGATGATTGTGAAGTTCGGTACAAACATACACGAGCTTCGACCGAGGCACCAAAATCCTACTCCAATATCCACAAAGTCCACAACGTCTCAGCACCAGCCACTGGCCACTAAGTTTGGCGAGCGGGCCTATTGGAAGACAAGGTTTGAGACCACTGGCTCGTACCTGATTTTGGCTCCAAGCACATGCAAATGCAAATGCGATCGTCGGCTCTCACACGATTTCTAGGAGTCGAGTCCGAAATATCGCCTAAGCGTGAGGACATGTAAATCTCTGCAGAGACAACTAGTACTATGCATGGCTGGGATTGAATTGGATGGGGTTGGAAAATTGGTGAAATCTCATTAACTTTGGTATCATCTTCTCGTAAAGCTCGTGTGGTACAAGCTGGTATGACTGCGCAAGTGACAGCCAAACAACAAAATGGGTATATTCTCAATAATACGCGCAAGCAGTCCGTCTCCACTCCTCATCGCACAGGCGCAGGAGCTGGCGCTGCCGCCGGAGGCACAGGAGCAGCAGCTGGTGGAGCTTGAGCAGGCGGTGCTTGTGCTGGCAGTCCTTGTGCTGGCATTTCTTGTGCTGGCGGAGCAGCTGGCGGAGCTTGCGCAGGCGGAGCAGCAGCGGCAGGTGCCTGTTGTCCCTGCTGTGCTGGCTGTTGCTGTTGCTCTTGCGGTCGCTTCCCATCCGCCGGCGCCTTACTACACTCCGCCAAATCCTGCAACAGATCCCCAGCATGTACATCAATCACGCCAGCCTTCCCATCTTCAATGCCAAAAGACAGAAACAGCGGATCATCCACATATCCATGGTACGTCTGTCCCTTGTTCTTCCAACTCATACTCGTGAAGAATATTTGCTCTGTATGCCCCTTCGGAATTTGGTCTTCATGGCCGCGATACTTCGGACTGCCGGACTCTGCGGTGAAGGGACCACGGCCGTAGACCCAGTAAGGTCTTTGGCCGATGGCGTGGATGGGGAAGGGGGATGTGCGCTTGAAGAGCATGATGTAAGGTTCGTAGATTCCGTGGAATTCGCGCCAGGCTTTCCAGTGGAAGATTGTCATGATGAAGGTGTTGCTGTCGGTCGGGGTGCATGTTGGGTCTGCGCGGGCGCACATGGTGATGGAGAGGGAGTTGGTGGCTTGATGGATGCCTTCTGACGCGTATTCGTAGTGCTCCACTGGAGGCATGAAGGCATTCATGCAGCGCGCGTCGGCTTCTACGGTTTGAGGTGCGAGGTCTTCGCCGACGTTTCCTACGGGGCCGAGAGCAGCGTATGATCGTCTAGGCCAGAGATCGTTGTGGACGTAGACTCCTCCTTTGTCGTCCCAGAAGACGAAGAAGTTCTTCTCGAAGGTGTGCCACGGCTCAGGTCTTTGCAGTTCTGTTGCTTCCTTGAAATATGCGATATCTGCTTGTTGGCTTGCTGCCTGAAAAGGTGGCAGCAACATTCTCCCGTCATGCATCCAGATTCCTAGACAAGCATGGGCAGACTGAGATCCGTACATCACGTATGGTGCATCTGGACCATAGAACATGCGGGCGTCTCGCGGCCCTACAACCAAGTTGATCCACGCATTCCCCTCTGTGCAGTTGCCAACAATGGAATCGGTCACCTGCATCACTGTCGGGGTCTCTGAGCAGACCAGCTTATCCATGAAGAAGCCAGCAGTACAAACCAGTTCTTGGTGTTCCGCCGTCATTTCGTCCGATCTCTCATGTTGCGCCACCACGACCCATCTATCAGGCTCAGTAGGATGCGGTATCAGATTGGGGTTGTATCCTGCTTCACCACCCAACCAGACCAGCCAATACTTCTTCTCCGGCGAGGTCATCGAGTAGATCTTGCGATAATGTGGTGTCCGCCGCCCATACATATCCACTCCCGGTCCTTCATCGATGTCGTCCACCGGTGCCGCATTGTTCTGTGTAGGCAATAAAATGCCGCCCGCGACCTGTTGCGCAGGAACTGGAAGACCCGGCTGCACAGCTCCCGCAGGTCCTGCAAGCGGTGGACTATCCGTTCCTCCCAGAGTCGCCTTGAAAGCCTCGAAATGGATCGTATCTGCACCTCTGCTGCCAAAGATGTAAGGCGCGTAAATGATGCTCAGGAAAATCAGCGTGGAAATCGTGATCACCCAGAACCTTCGCGTCCGCACGCGTGGTGGCAGCAGCGCCGTCGCGTCCTTGAAATCCCTCGGATCCATACCCGTGAGCTGGTGTTGTTAAAGGCAAACAACAATGCCATCCTACGATGTAGTCAAGTCAAGAAGGAAAGAGAACACAAACAACAAGAGTTAATTTGCCTGGATCATCGTTCTCGGTGTGGCTGATCGTCTGAATGGCATGTTCCGCCGCGTGCGTTGCTCTGAAGCTACCGACGGGCGTGGCCAGAACGTACCATTTCTCCGCAAATGATAGGCGGGGATCAAATCTTCTCTTTTTACGACGGAGCCAGCCTTCTGCACGCATGCAGGGCAGCATCAGCGGCTCTGCTGTCCATGGAGCGCTCCGCGTTTGGCGCAATTTCAGCAGGCGAACGTTGCGGAGTCGGTGGAGGTGAAAGCCAGAATGGGTTTGGTGAAGGAACGAGGCTGGCTGGATTGGGAGGGGAAAGGACGTTTGTGGGTCCGAGAACCACAACCACGTCCACAATGGTATGTTCTCTGGGCGAGCTTGTACGAACGCCCATCTTCTTGTCTGGTTCTTCATGCATGTACATACTAATTTCTACCTCAGCAATCAGAGTAGAGCCTCTGTACATTTTGACGAGAAAAGATTATTGAATCACGACAGCTCTATCTCAGCGAGCACGAGCCGACAAACGACAACGATTCGATCGATACCATCGTTGCAGCGTTGAAAGAGCAGAAATGAGAAAGGACTCTTGATCACCCAGCTGTACAGACAACCAAAGTGATCAGCGCGCGCCTCGACGGTAACCTCCGCCCGTCAAATAATGCCTCTGCAACGACCAACAACACGACGATGATATCCCATGGACCCGCCGAATCGTCCAGACTCTCAAGTACACGGCACCTCGACGGCCTCCGTGGTCTAGCTGCAACGATCGTCTTCATTCAACACAATCTCTCCAACTTCACCTGGGGATTGCACGACTTTGGCTTTGGCCAATCTGGACAGCATTACTATTTCGTCTCGCTGCCTTTCATTCGAATCTTCTTCAATGGAGGTGGTGCGGCAGTGGTCATCTTCTTCATCCTGTCAGGTTACGTCCTGTCAGTGAGCCATTTGCGAAAATTGAAGTCGTGGTCTCCATCGACGAGTTCCAACGATATTCGGACATGGCGATGGTCGCTGCTCAGCGCTGTCGTCCGACGACCAGTCAGGCTGTACCTACCACCTCTGGTGATCGCATTCATGGTGGCTGTGATGATCCACATACCAGGACCCGTCTTCATACCCACACCCATTCTGAAGCCGCATGAGGGCGGAATTGGTGCAGAACTAGTGCAGTTCGTTGTGAAAAGTGCGCACTTCTTTCAGCCTTTTCAGGTCCATAGCAACGGCGTCTTCAGCTGGTATACCTACGATATGGCCATCTGGACAATCCCCATCGAACTGAAGGGCAGTATCCTCGTGTTCGTCTTACTGGGATTGCTTTCGTTGTTCGGTCTGAGAGGCGCAGGTCCAATACGAGCAGCGGTCATCGCCGCGACCATGATTGTGATAGGAGGAATCATGTTGAGCTTGTCGTTCAAATGGAGCATGGCATGCTTCTTGTTCGGCATGGCAATAGCAATTATTGATGTTTGGGATTTGGATGGCAGGTTCTTTCGAGCGCTTCCATCAGAGCACATTCGGACCGCTGTGCTACATGTCCTCTTCTTTGCTGGCTGGTATCTGCTCAGCGAGCCAGCGCACGATGGCAATCCCTTCACAACTTACCAAACCCCAGGCTGGAAGTGGCTTTCGACCTTCATACCAAAAGGATACAATCAGGAGAACTACTACCGGTACTGGCATAGCTTAGGCGGTCTACCGTTCGTGTACGGCACTCTCCGAATTTCCTGGCTTCGATGGCTGCTGTCCAGAAAGCCTATCCTCTTCCTCGGAGAGGTCAGTTTCATGCTGTATCTTGTGCATCTGCCACTAGGCGATGTTTTTGGCGTCAGGATCAATGCTCTTTTTGGTGGGCCAGTCAGTGAGCATCTCAAAGACACGTTTTGGGATGGCTCGCTTGCAATTCCAGATATCGGGCCTTTCGGACTGAGTACACGGCCTCTATTATGTCTGAGCCTGTCGCTTGCGATCTACCTCTTTTATGCATATTATGCCACGGAATGGATAGACAAGCCGGCTGTTCGTCTCAGCAGGAAACTGACTGTCAAACTTGGGCTCCAACCTGATCGGGCAGTACCGCTCCAGGAGCCTGTATTACCCATGACCACGGTAGATACACTGCAGCCTATTGGGCGAGGGATAGCATAATGGTTGTATAACATAGACAAATTTGCTCTTTTGGTGCCAGTGGTGTCCTTGGCCTGTGTTCGTATTCGCAAGGATATTCGTCCACCAGTGTTAAGTGAGGCCAGGAACAGCTCTGTAATCGCTTGCTGCATCTTCATGA